>JAOBAZ010100443.1:0-11541 GCA_026546875.1 Pteroeides caledonicum | reverse complement strand
TAACCAATCAGATAAGAAATGAAACTCTGGGAAGTAGCGGTAGCGGTAGTGGAAGTCAAATCTGAATCTCCCTATTATACTCGCCCAGAAGACGTTTATATTATTTTACCCAACTTTGTACTGAATTATATGAACTTTGACGAGGTCTTGTGAGAAGTTAATTCGGCTGTAAATTCTTTTAAATGCCCTCGGTCTGTACGTTCTTCATATTAACTTCTACACGCTTGCCTTTTACTGGAGCATACCATGCACGTGGATTACATTTGAATTTTTATAGGAAGTCGTCCAAGTCACAAGAAGCACAGTTCGCTGTCTTTTGGAAACCTATTTTGTCACTGGATGTGAATCTATGGTAAATAACCAGAAATAATTTAACACTTCCACTAATAAATTAGGGTTTTCTTAAATCAGAAAATCGTCTACCAAATTAAGCATGAAAAGAGTGAAGAATATGGTTTTCAACACTTCCACGGCTAAAGTCCTTCCCTTGACAAGTAAAGTCGTCTGACGGGGCTAAAGTAAAATGTTAAAAGTCGGTCATAGCAATAATATAGTTAACAACATAAACAATATAACAGCACCGAATAAACTCCGAAATAAATCCTTTTGTTAAACTTGAGGAAGTTAAAGTCATTGCTACAGTTACAGACCTGTAACCCATATTTACACTGTATACTGCGTACCCGTAAAACCCTATCCAATTCCTAACCTTAACCATGTATTTACTAACCAGAAGTATCCTTCATAAGAACCCTAATTATCCCTAATTTTTAGTGACTTCAAAACTTAGAAATAACACGAATAGCAATAACACAAAGTGATTGTCATTCTATACGAAGTTGTTTTCATATCCTTACTTGCCTTGTCATTTTTGCCAGTTCTAACTACATTTGTCCCATATTGTTACTATAGGCAACGCTGGATGCACTGCCATCGAATTAACGTTGTTTTAGAGCATGACAGGTAAAACTATTTGTATTTGTTTATTTATATTGCTAAGGGGAAAATAAGTTCATTTAAATGGTATTCTTTGTCTTTAATATATTACAAGTACAATTAAAAATACCAACCAGAACCCAGAGCTAGTTAGCTCACAAAATTGCGGGTACAATTTATATTGTATTTGTGCGCTGCCTCGCTGTCATTTAATACGAGGAAGCATGTTCAAATAAAAGGTTGTCCTTGTCGTCATCATCTTTCCTGTCGTTGTTGTTAAACTCATGTATAGGAAGGGTAAATATTACTGAATACTGCTTCAATAATTTATTCAATAATGCTATAGTAAGGATAGAGGAGGAGTCCTACTATAATTATCATCTTTGTTTAGTTGTGGTAAGGAAAGGAGTCTTTTACCTGACGTACAGTGTGGTGGGTTGCAAGAAATTGTTTTGAGTTTTGTTGGAGTGTCTGGAGTATTTCTTTTTTTTTAGACCACTTCCGAAGTCCCTTTTTTTGCCATCTACCAATGATCGTTTTTACCATATCCAGTGCAGAATGGCGTTAAGCTCGCTGGCTACATTGTTGAAAAAGTGGAGCTCGTTTGTGCTATTAGAAAACCATACATATATCAAGTTAATAAAAAGGTAAATGTTAACTTCATTTCAAGTGAAGAATATCAGGTTGAAAAGGGAAACTGCAGTTCCTTTTTTTTGCACAGTTCGAAACAGAATGCGAGTGGAAACGCGAACGGGAAAATGCAAGTACAGTACAAATGCAATGTGCAGTAATGTTGTTGGTGATATGCTGTGTTAATGTAGTTGTAATGTGCTGTGATTGGTTTAGAGCAGTGCAATTTATAGGAAATCCCAGTGCCAAAAATAGGAAACCCCAGTGCCAAAAATAGGAAATCCCAGTGCCAAAAATAGGAAATCCTTATGAAAATCAAAAAAAGGAAGTCTTTATGCAAATTAAATATGTTATGGTAAAAACGTTGAAACAGTTCTATTCTGACACGATTCGAAAACAACATGCGTCTGCGCATGAATTTTGTTAATTGAATAAAGTATTTATCATATAATTATGTAGCACGTGTCTCTTTATGCATATTATTAATAAGTAATAGCATGGTGCAACATGGAAAAATATGCACTCGTGAGTTTTTCAAAGACTTCAAGACGTTTTTGATAGTCTTTTTCACTCGAATCCATGCTATTAGCTATACAAACAAACGGAAATATCTCGAATAAGTCAACGAAAAAATGTCAAATAACTTACTCTGTAATTCTGGGTGTTCTTTCAGATAAGACAATGCCTAATTTTCATAGGCACTTAAGTGACTGAAACGTCAAACTTGTTTTTGGTGAATACATTCATGTATGCTCACATAAAATATCTTATGTTGTTATTTACAGCGATAAACCTGAAGATCCTCCAAAATCTTTTTGTATCCTACGATTATCCTCCAAAGCTCCATGCGTTGTTATCAGGCTGGCGTTCCTGGGTGGCATGCCGGGAAAAGAAAGACATAAGGTGAGCAGTACCTTTACTAATTGCCACTAAGGTACGCTTACACATTGCAATATGTCGTATCCGATTTGTATTCTGGCGTATGTAATCAAGTTAGCACGGCGATTATTATTAAAATAACGGCGATTTCAAATTTCGCCATAAACCAAGTTAACGGGAACGTTGCGTCAGTAGTATTTTCCATACGCCAGAAGACGAATCGTATACGATATATCGCAATGTGTAAACGTACCTTTACTGTTTTTTAAATTATTTTTATCTAGCTGATTTGTTTGTGAGCAAAAGGCCTGGAACTAGCAAGCGAATAGAAATTTATTTTGCTGTTTGTAATTACTTTTATTTTTGCTGTTTTTAGAAACGTTCTGAAACTCAGTAATTATGTTTAATAAACACAATTAAAAGCATGTCACAAATTTGGGAACGAAATAAAGTATATTCCAAGAGAAATTACGAGAAATGGATTTCTATTTGACAACTAATGCCATTTTTTTTCCGTATTTTCAGATCATTTGGATAGAAAATCGGATACATAAAGTCTGAAATAAGTGTAGTGGCATGGCAGTGAAAACAATTTAAAATGAACTGCTTCAAGTAAACGTTTTTAAAATGTTTACGAAGTAACAATAGCCAAGTGGTTATGCAGTTTAGTCCAATATTGTCTTGGTTTGCGTACATTTGAGATATTTTCTTTCGTTTCCAAAATGAATAACTTTGCGTTCAGAAAATATTCCGCCATTTAATGAATTGCAATGCAATAGAATTAATGAAGTAACTGAATAACCCAGCCAATCAAAATGCAGTGGTTTTTTCACTTGCATAATATGTTTAACAATAATCTAGCTGATCTGACCGTGAGAAAAAGGCCTGAAACTAGCGAGAGAATAGAAATCCATTTTGTTGTTTTTCATCACTTATATCTTTGCTTTTCGTTGATGAAACTTGCCGAAACTTAGTAATTATGTTTAATAAACAAAATTGTAAGTCTGTTATAAATTTGGGAACGAAGTAAAGTATAATTCTAGAGAAAATTAGCCGTTTTGATGGAATAATGGGTTTCTATTTGACAACTAGTGCCAGTCCTTTTCCGTGTTTGCAGATCATTTGGTATTCCAGATGTAACATATTGTGACCTGTCCGACGCCATTGCTTTAGAAAATTATATTTATTTTGTTTAGGAACACATTTGCTTCGTTGTTTGGTGACGAAATGTGCTAGTATCATTGTGTGTTTATGTGAACTATTCAAATGAAATTGCTTAAAAAGAGCAAATTTCCAGGCTGACCACTGATTATTTTGTACTTGTAATACTAAAGCTTTCGGGAAACATAAAATTCAAAAATTTTCTTTATTCGAATGAGAAAAACTACATGTACCTGCAAAATTATCTTGTAAATCATCTTGCTTATCTCGTTAAAACTGTAAGAAATATGTTTGTTTATTATATGGTTGGGTTGATTTTCTTTGTGTACCGCGGGATGTAGGCTAGAAACATTGAATAAATATCTAGATTAAACCTGTGAAGAAATCTCGCAACAACTTGAAAGCAACTTAAAGTTGATAAAATCTTGTTGGCAAACCTCGCTAACGATGTAATAAGTAAGTTATATACCTCTAAATTGGTGTGCAATTTATTGTTCCTCGGAGCTCAACTAACTTAACTCGTTCTTGGTATATAACTCTTACTTAAGAAGGCTCAATAAAATCATTCAGCAAAAATGACATTTTTCCTGCATTAATTGGTTTATACAGTATTTACACAGTTTATGCAGTGCAGGTATGACATTTATTCTAGTTCCCTGTATAGCCCTGGTGGTAATTTTTGTTATAAAATAGCTTTTCTATTTTGTATCCCCCACCTGTAGATATGTAAACTGAATGCAAATCAGGTTGTCTAAATTTATTGAAAACACGAATTTTACACTCTGGTATTCTTTGAGCGTATAACACAATCAAAACTCTGTGAACCAGGATGACTCTCATACTTTCACTATTTGACAATTTGAGCAGAAAACAATTCATTTTTACTGAATAAGACTGTTGAGCCTCCTTAAAGTGCATATTTTTAATAATGAATAGGAAACAGAAACTATCGTAACGTGTTTGACTTTTGTGACATTTTTGCAGAGCTTAATTGTGGAGCAACATTTGATACATCATTCACAATATTTTACTCGACTCCTTTATATTTTAAGGTCGTTGATTTGCTACGAACGGAAATTGAAAGTATAACTGCACAATTGGCTCCCCCTGCAAATCAACCTAGTAAAGAGGACAAGAAAAATGGCTCCAGTCAATTGCAACGACAAGTCCACGAACAAGTCCTTTGTGCTAAAGTTCTCCATAAACCGTTGGATCGAATTCTTGTGAGGTACTATGAAATATTAAATTAATTTTTGAAATAATTAAATTTATTTCCCCAGTACATACCTGAGCATGTTTTTTCCGAGACCTTTTTGAAATTTTAAATGTCACAATTTCATGCACCTCTGTGTCAAAAGCACGTTGATCAAATTCCCACACCTCAACAACAACAAGCCAATTTTGCACCAAGAGGCTTGACTATAATTAACCGGCGATTTTTCTATAACATTGTCGGGCTGGTTAATGAGAAAATATACTATCTGTGTCAGTAATAGTGCTTTATATCAAAAGTTCCTATAATTAAAATCTACTTTACCTTGTACAGATTGTATGAATTGGTAAAATTATTTTCTTTAACACAGATCCATCAAATACCAGTCCACAATTTAGTTTTTCTACGCCATCCTTTGGAGCGTGAACATTGGTCAAAACCTAAAGAAATTACGTAAAATTGTTGGTTCGAAAACTCGATTATAATTCAATGTTCTCGATTAAACTTCATCGCCCAGAGCTTTTTGACTCATTATCCTTGTTTATGCAAAATTATAGTCACTTTGGCGTGACGTTGCCTATTGTATTTCGGGATAATTAACCAATGAGAGTGCTTCCATCTTACAGCTCAGCGATTGGTCACATTATTCTTATTCGTTATTTGGGTAAGAAGACAATACACGCGCACGCTAAAGTGACCATCATTTTACGTAAAGTTGGACAATAACATAGATAATGAGATTTATTGATCGAGTTTCCGCACTTTGTACCCTAACAACTGTACGTAAACGACTTTTTGGAAGACAAATTCCGTTCAATTTATTTTAAAGCACGAGTATTTGTATTGGACTTAAATATGTTCTCAAGAAGTTCTTAATAGTCTCGTCTATATTAAATAAAGAAATAATACTCGCTCTAATTTTCTGTTTGGGTAATTTTAAAGGTATGATGAACAACCAAAAGAGTTTGGGGTGAGGTCTAGTAAATCTCCGAATTTATTTGGCATTAGTGAAACTTTTCAGCCGTGGATGCACCGCACGAAAGGTTCAGCAGAAAGTCCTTTGAAAGTTCTTTCGCGATATCTTTATCATCAACGTTGGGTGTTCTCGTTACGTGAACCAGGAAATTCTTCTTTAACCTCACCTCATACAGTGTCCAAGATTTTACGTTGTTTAACCAGGTAGGAAGAAACTCTTTTAGGAGAAAAGTTGAGCAAGTTGCTATTTAATTATCAAACTATTACCGACAATTATAAAACTGTTACTCGGCTGTGATTTAATTAATTTAATTTATTTTAATTAATTTAATTTTAGTACAGTTAATCCCAAACGACAGTGCAAAAATCTTTAATCACGATGCGATTTTCTGTAATCACAGTGCAATTTTTTGTAATCACAATGTAATTTTTGATAATCAGTGCAATTTCTTGTAATCACAATGCAATTTTCTGTAATCACAGCGCAATTTCTTGTAATCACAATGCAATTTTTGATAGTCACAGTGCAATTTCTTGTAATCACAATGCAATTTTTGATAATTACAGCGCAATTTCTTGTAATCACAATGCAATTTTTGATAATCACAGTGCAATTTCTTGTAATTACAATGCAATTTTTGATAACCCAGTGCAATTTTTGTAATTACTGTGAAACAATTGAAGTTGACCTTTTTTGGAAAAAATCATCTAAAACAGGTCTAATACTGTATACGTTTATATTTGTTCTTTGTTTATTAAAAATGAAGGTCAAGTTCAATATTGTCTCGACTACTTTTATGTAAATTATTAATAAGTAATAGCATGGTTTTTCGTGCAATTTGGATATAACATGCAATTGTGACTTCAAATAACACTGTCCTTCGAACTCGAATTTGAGGTCTTTGATTATCTCAAATCTGCTTGTGATATCAAAATTGCACTCGGAACTATACTATTTATTACCGTACCTATACTGATATTCTTTTAAATATGAAACGAAAATTCTTATTGTGTTATCGGAAATATCCGAAAATGGTTTGCAAGTTATTTTACAGTTTTTCGTTTACTCTCTTCGTTGTTGAGATACTTCAATTTGTTTACGACGTGCACGGTTTTCCGTCACATATTCATGCATAATGAGTTGACAGAAAAAGTTAGATATCTCTAGCATGTTTGTTATTGTATTGCAGGCTTCGCGAGGATCAAGGTTTTAATTACGTAGCTAGCAATCTTGGTGTGACCACAATGTTTAAGGAGTTGTTAGTTCAGGTTAGTTAATATCAATTACCAAATGACAAAACAAGTAGTAGCAGATATAATACGTCATTTAAGGGTGTAGGATGACTTTATTAATGAATGAATGAATGAATGAATGAATTAATTAATTAATTAATTGACTAATTAATTAATTAATTAATTAATTATTTTTTTTATGTGTTTATGTATGTATGTATTTATTTATTTATCTTGCCAACTAAAAAATAACGCAATAATATGCATATGTGCATGTTCTAAGTAAAATACGATACATTACAATACAAAATACAATGCAATACAGTACAATGCGATGCGCTACGATGTGATATGAATCAAATCAAAATACAATACAATACAATACAATACGGTACGGTACGGTACGGTACGGTACGATGCGGTGCGGTGCGGTGCAGTACAGTACAGTACAGTACTCGTGTGCCACGGGTGAAATGTGATTTCTGGAAAATACTAGTTCCACATTTGTGTGAAAGGTATATGTACATATATACAAACTCGCTTCAGAAAATCAAGATCGTGTACTGATGACAATATATTTTATTGATTCCTCAGCCGTATCTTGTGAAAGGTCTGCAACAACGTTTCTCGCATTTCCGTTCAGATCACCACCATTGTGCAGTATGTTTCTCTTTTAGGAAACATGTGATGCAAAAGATCCCCTTGCATCATGCATTGTCCAGTTTGTCATATTCCCACCGTTAACGTCTTTGACTCACAACCGCGTGGCGGGCTGGGCGTTGGACAATCGGCAAACTGAAGATGACCGTGACTTGCAGCTTGTTCTAGAAGTTTGGGTCGAGCCTCAGGAAGGTGTTATTATGGGAAAAGAAAAACCTGACTATTTGATTGGAAAGCATTATTTTGAAATACCGTCAAAGGTATATTAGAATTTTTTTCCAAAAAAGTCAAGATTTAATTAGCTTCAAGACAGTGGTACATTGTAGGCTTGGTTTGCACGTACCCGGATATACTGAATCCACGATTTTTTGTTTGTGGATACGTTTTTCAGAATGAAAGCTTTTGAATACGATAATAATGATACGTACTGTATAATTAGGCGAATCGAAATATTTTCACACGCAGTGAGGTCAACGATGCGTTACTTATGGAAGAGTACTAATAAAGGACCTCAATAAAAGCACAATGTGTTTTTTCTACTTAATTTTCGTTAGCCTTGCAGCAACTTGGCCTTGCAGTTAGCCTTGCACTCGCATCATGTAACACTATCAAATGATGGCATGCAACCCATTATTCCATTTTATTAATCACTTTGACAGGCTCTCAATCTTCGTTATACGAAACAAAGCCAACAATAAATGTGTTAATTCTATATTACTCCAGCTTCAGCATTATTTACCGTTAAAAATATAAGCATTAATAATGGGAGCCGAGCTTCCACATTGAAAGGAAATTTCTTTTGATGAGCTTGTCACTAGGAGGAGAGGAGTAAACATTATTAGCCTTCTTTGGAAAAGTTGTTAGCTTGCTTTATTTAACGAGGCCATCCCCCACAGTGGTAGGCTAAAATGTTGTACGAGGAGGCCTTATTTTATACTAAAAACAAAGTTAAATTAATATAAAAAACAATGTTTACATTAAATCTGTTTTTTTTAGATTTTTGAGGCAGATCTTGAATATATATCATGTTTGTTAACTTTTGAATATATTCGTCATATGTGCGACGATCGTGTTGTTAACACACCGGACCGAGCTGTGGTTGATATAACGTTGCCTCCTGATGATCCTAACAAGAAATCCTTGATCTACGAGGTACCATTTCCATTTGATGTTATAAAAGTTCTTCAACGTTCCAGACAAGCTGAGATTTTGTTTTCAACGTTAATTGAAAATGATCGACCAGGTAAGACGTTGAATAGTTTTTAAGCAACTTGGTTGGTTACTCTGGTTATATGGAATATCTAACACCGTTCCGAGTTTAGACAAAACAAAATAGCTTTTTGGTTTGTTTCGGTTACGGAAGATGAAGTTTAAGAAATTAATGATAATCTAATAATTTAAATGTAAAAACAAGTATTCACCTCGGTCTCGATGACCAGTGGTGGATGTTTACCTCGACGGTGTCCGTCTCGGTAGATATCGGCCACTATCCACCTCCACTTCGGTGAATCATTGTTAATCATTTGAACATGTAAGTTCAAACCTCTTTTTAGCCAATACGTTTTAATGAGTAAACCATCGTTGGTGAGCAGATTATTTGCATCTGTTCTTGGCATCAGCAAATAATTGATCTAATCGCCTTTGACAAATCACGATATTTTGCTCAACCTCACCCAATAATTGATAATTACGAGGAAAGAATAATCAGATTTGTTGCGAAATTGAATTCACGACGTAAATTTATATGCAAATTTAATAACAGATTTAATAACACGAGTTTGCAAACTATGACTATATAAAATGACGTCAAAATGACGACACTGATTTTACAAATTTTACACAGAATTGATGTCAGCCAGTAAACTACAAATACATTTTATCAATGACGTCACGTTGTTATCACTTGATGTCAATGATGAGATATCAAATTTTTTAGCTAAAATTAGGTTTGTGTAAGACCTGCAGTGTCATTTTAAGTTGGTACAAATTTGTTCCCAGTTCCTGGACACTTTTAACCTAAAATCATTGTAATTTGAGAATAAATTACACCATGATGACTTACTTACTGAGTCGACCGCAGTCGGAGGTAACCAGATGGCTCCTCTTTCTTTGGCTGCTACCTATCAGGCAGGGGTGGGCGCCACTCCTATCCCAGAAATTGTTGATTTTACTGAGGAAATAAAACCGGAGAACCCTTGATTTTACTGAGAGAGGAAAACCTGAGAATCCGGAGAAAGCCCTCGAAGCACAGGAGAGATCAACTAAGATCAGGGTTATTCCCCGGCGGTCACCCATCCTACTGTGACCCTAACCAACCGGGCTTAACTAGTGGTGAGAGGCAGCGCGCTAACCACTTCTGTCTCCCGTGCTTCCCAACACCATGATGAACCACACGTAATTCTCTGATGCTGCTAAAACCTCCCCAAGGATCCCCGCGCGCCTACCCAAAAACGCTGATCTTGCAAAACATTCATGAGAAAAATTGCAGAGACGCCTGGGTACGAGGCTGCTGATGCTGCAATAAATTCGTGTCATAGACACTTGAACTCTTTGTTTACCACAAGATTTTACATTGACGAGTAAAATCGTCTTGTATTAGCCAGAGTAAAATAGTAAAGAGTTGTGTAATAGTCTACTAACCCTATAATGCCCGATGTCCTTTCCCATTGACCAGTAAAATTGTCTCCGTTAGCCAGAGTAAAATAGTGAAGAGTCCCGTCAGACAATCAAGGATTAAATTTGCACATAGATTTGCCTCGTTGTCAACTTTTTCGCAATTGTGGCATATGCGGCTTTTTGGTGTAAGTTTGTACAAATCTGTATACATTTTTTACGTTCTCTACGACTTGTGACATTTTTCGTGTGTTTATATTAACTGATATGTTTATTATTCAAGTTTCTTCAAAGTGTTCAAGCCGCCGTACAAATGATATTCTTTTTGATTGCATTTTGGAAAACATGAAGCGCCTTCATGATAGAGAACTGACTCTTAATGCCGAAGATTCTTTAAAATTTTCCAAGTTTATATTGAATAAGTTTGAGAAACAAAAACTGGTCGAAAATGTGTCGTGGCGATGTTTTACAAGGGAAGCAAATGGTCACTTGTTGTTGTCGTTCTTGCCTTCATCGTATCTTTCGTTAGTGGCGTTGGTTAAAACATTAGATTATCTGGGACTTGAATCAGGTAAAGTAATTTAAAATGTTATAGGATATCTAATGGTCGATGGATAGCGAGTACCGACAAACCCATGTTTTCAGTGCGTTTTCTTTTATGATTACGAATAGATTATTGAAAATCTTGTGGAATATTCTTTTTTTAGTTTTGTACTAAAACAATTAGATTAATCGCTCTAGATCTCTATAAACTTATACTCGATTTACGCTCGTGATGATTGTTGTACAAAAAGCACGCAGTCGTTACCGAATTAAATTGACGTCGCGTAGAAATTGGCGATCAAGTGGCAACCAGATCTAAGTGTATTTACATGTAGTACTTTTCAGTTCTGTTACATGTGAAAACAGCATGGCTTTTGATTATAATGTACCTTAACGTGCATGGTGGTATATAATGTTCTCTTGGAAACATGGTGGTATATAATGTACTGTTACAAACATGGTGGTATATAATGTACTCTTACAAACATGGTGGTATATAATGTATTTTAACAAACGTGGTGGTATATAATGTACTCTTACAAACATGGTGGTATATAATGTACTCTTACAAACATGGTGGTATATAATGTACTGTTACAAACATGGTGTTATATAATGTATAGTCCCCTGTAACTCAAGTCGAGATATTTAAGACAAATAAAAGAATAAATTAGAGAATATTTGGGGGCATTACCAAT
>JAOBAZ010100332.1:0-11542 GCA_026546875.1 Pteroeides caledonicum | reverse complement strand
ATACACACAGTAAGTATGTACATGTATCATATGTTTGAGCTTTCTTTCTAAAGAATGTGACTCACTCCAAAGATGTAAAAATAATACAACAAGAAATTAATAGCAATACTAGAGTATATTTAAGGCATCAAATATCGTGCATGTAATTTTTGCATGCTATAGCATGCTATTTTTCAGTGATACACACAAGTGACAGCATATACAGTACTGTACATTTTTAATATAGTAACTCAATCTGGAACCTTAAAATAACAATTGTAACTGAAATCTGTTGACAAAGTGGTCAATACAGTACTCAGGTAAATTGAACTTTATTTACCAAATGAAAACTGAGCTTAAAAATTGCATAGCATTTTGCCAAAATTGTTTTACAATTTGTGTGGCATTAAATTGTGCTGTCCCACGTCTCAAACAATATGGTATAGCAAGACAATAACCAGCCAATGTGCACAGCTTTACAGTTAACCCATAACATCAGCTACAACCAGACATGTTATAATAATTAGTCCAAATATACCCTAAACCTTTTTAGTACAGTCATGATAGCTGCAATGTAGGAAAGTTCTGTTACCTTGAGGACATGTTAAATGGAAGTGGTGGAGCAAATTCAGTGTTTGTTGCGAGAATGTATTGTGTATGGAGAAAGTTTAAGGAGCTGTCTGGGATACTTTTTACTCTTTTCCAGTTTTCCCTACGTCTACCAAACCACCTTCCTTAGAACCCTATCAAATACTTTTTTAATCCACAAAATGCTCTCTTCTTTCCCAATTTTTTTCATACCCAAGAAAAAACCTACCGGTACAGCAGTAAACCACATGTACTGTATGTTTCATCTATCTCACTCTTATAATTTCTCTTGAACTCTCCATGGCATTCATAGCATACTGCAGTTACTTTCTTTGTAAAATTGTAAATATATAGAAAGATACACTAAACGTTTTTGATCCAGTTGGATCTTCCCTCATCTAAAAACCATGTGTTACCAATTCCTGTTACTTTTTGCCACCAAACTGGCCTGCTACTTATTATTACCTGCTGCTGTACAAGTACATATTTCACTTAGCACTTGCCTTTTTATCACTTTATAACTTTGATAACTTTCAATCTCAAAAATTTTTTCTAAGTAATATACATCCACAACCTCACCTAAATAATCTCAATAATGCCTCCATATATTCCTTTCATTGTTTCCAACATGATTCTTAACACTGAGCAGAATGTGAGATTGGAAAGGACAAAAATGAGAATGATTAGATAAATGTGTGGTGTACCACTGAGAAAAGTGTGCATGATGTTATGAAGCAGAAGAGGCCAAGATGGTTAGGGCATGTTGTGAAGGAAGATGAATATATATCTCAAACTGCCATTTAACAGATTTTACTGTAATGCCAGTCATCCTTCACAAATCCAGTGTTATTACTGAAGCAAACCGAAATAACTGGAGAATTTTGCCTTGGAAAGCCTCGTCCACACAAGCAATTTTTATGTGACAACTATTGTGAACGTCATGTTGGCCGTACGAAATTGCTGTGTATAGGTGCTTGACATTTGTCACATTTTATGTGATGAGTTGTCCACACAACCAAATATTATCGTATATGACAATTTTTATGTGGCACATAAAAACTAGGATGCCAGTTTGTGGGCACAAGTATTCGTCACATAAAAGTTTGTTAATTTTCCTCGTCCACACAGTCAAATAAAAGTTGTCACATAAAAATTGCTCGTGTGCATGAGTCTTTAGTTGCCAGCCACAGTCACTCTGATCGCTGAAATGTGTACGCAAATGGCGACACAACTAGCCCCACTGCATGTGGTTGCTTCTATCGCACAACCATGGCAACTTCCCGGTCTGTTTCAGCCTATACAAGGGCTATTTACCAGCAGATCTCATGGGAATGGACAGGTATCTTCCTATTTCTATAACTTTTTTAATTCATTAACAATAACATTTTTATCTACCTTCAGCTTGTCCAGTTGATCCAAACCTTTCAGACTTTTCTTCCAAATTAGAAATATCTTTCACTAAGGTCCCTAATCCACCAATACTTTCCAAACGAGACAAATGTTTACGTGACTCCTAAATAAATAACTTAACTATTATCAACTGGATTCACTAATTTAACAGTAAAAAGACATCAAAAACATTTTGTTTTGTTAAAATCTGATCAAATTAATAAAGTTATTAAATATTGTTATTAGTATAAGCAGTGACATCCAGTAGCATTCAAGCGACAATCTCTACATTGTCTTAAGATCTCAAGATTGTAACTTCTACTAGAAAAGTCGTGTTGAATGCACTTCCAGTCTAATGAAAATTGAATTGAAATATGTAAATCCTTTGGTGTCTACTTTAAAGATCCTTCCATGGCAATTCAAGCAAGTACTTTGACATGATGATGACACTACAGTTTCCTTAAACTGTAGTGTAGTAATAAATACTGTATATACTATATATGTGTAAAATGCACACGTTACTAAAATACTCTGCATTTACAAGCATATAAAATTTTCCTCAATAACTGGTGATATTCTAGTTATTATTGATAATTAATCACCTCATCTAAAATCGATTCATCCTCCAGTTCACCTTTTTCGTTTATATTTCCGAAAAGAAATCCAGTTAAATTCCAGTCTGAATCTTTCTCCTCATCTTCTGAAGTGGTCGCCATCTTTGTTTACTATCAGTTTTCAATCCTCACTGCGCACCACTGCTGCGCACGCACGATCGTGCGCAGCTTTTGTATTCGTTCCAAAGGTTTACTAAACCTCTTGCTTTTGAAATACAATTTTTCAATTTGCTTTTTAAACCGAAGCAAAACGAGTAAAAGAAGCAGAAGCCATCATCAGAACAAACTTTACGAAATTTTCCGCCTTTTTCGCGGCGGACACAGCGTTCACGGTATTGCGGTTTTAGGCAATTTTCAGTACGGTATTTCGGTAATTCTGCTCCAAAGGTGCGACATTGCGGTAATATTTATTCATGCAAAGTACATTTGTCTTTTTCTGCGACGGAATTCTTTCGCCATTTTCTGCGACGGAAGTCGGTGAATATATGATTTCGCAGTAATAATAACATGCAAGTAATAAAGCGGTAATAATTAATACTGATTAATTTTTATTCGATGATTTTGACCACTTTTTGTTCTTTTTTCACCGCGTTTCAAATTACACATACTGCATCGTGTCCAATGTGCCAACGTCTTTATTATCCAGTCATACGTCTGTAACTGAAAATGAAGACAATGAACGTCGTGTCCCCACTTTGTGCATGTTTCCTTAGCGATGGGGTAGCAACCTTTTGTTTGACATGATTAAACCACTAATGAATATTTATATCAGAATCACCCTAAACAATACGTTGCTACCACGTTATGGGGCGCCAAATGTAAAAAATTATTTATGGAAAATATGCATTAATTTTCTTATTTTTTATTATAATAATAATTGATTATTTTACAAATAATCAATTATTTACAAAAAATGTATGGTCGCACTTAAATAATCTGTTTATTGTTTGTAAATAAGAAAGACATTATTTAGTAAATCATACATTATTTGTTAACACTTAAACTCCTGAATTTTTTCCTTTTGTTTATTGTTGTCTCTTTGTTCATGCTTTTGTTTTTGCTTTTGTTATATTGTTTATGCAGTGTAGAAAATGGGGTCGTATATGACCCCATCCGCCGGTTAGATAAGGAATGGATTATTTAGCAAATAATGTATTATTTAATAAATAAGAAATAGATTATTTAGCAAATAATGTATTATTTAATAAATAAGGAATGGATTATTTAGCAAATAATCTATTATTTAACAAATAAGAAATGGATTATTTAGCAAACCATATATCATTTAACAAACAAACAATGCATTATTTAGCAAATAACGCATTATTTGTCAAACAAGGAATGGATTATTTAGCAAAAAATGCGCAACCCAAGCCAAACGCCAAATGTAAAAAAAAAGATGGCGACCTACTGATGGGTAGCTTCCGCTGCATAGTGGCATTGATTTGCTGAAATGAAACCGGGGGGTGCTGGTGCAACGAAAGCGTAACTATTATCAATTTTCCTTCTTTATTAGTATCACAGGCACTCTCTGTCGAAATATTGAGGCCTCATCGTTTATAGTATTGCCTGGAAGGCTTACCGTCGTTTAACGTGCGTGACTTCATCGAGAAGGAAGCTAAGCAGTCAGGATTGCAGTTAACACTTATTATCTTTTTATAGCCTTGCTGTATCGCTATCAAATTTTTTTCCCTTGTTCGTCAATGAGAACACAATCGCTAGAACAGCATAGGTTGGGCCGAATAGACATAGAAAATCATAGACATAGTAAATACGGCTTCCCGCGGATGGTTGCTTATAAGTCTTCAAATATATCTGGCTCATTAAACTATCTGCAGTCAGGATAATCAAAACGATTTCGAAACACAAGAACTCGAAACACGTATGATCAACCTTTAAGGTTACTCTAGCGCATTGAGAAAGATCATTTAAAATTCCAAAACTATACAGTATGACCCAAACTTATAAGCAGTGGATGGCTAGAGCTCATGTTCAAAAATGTTCACGTTTTGTGCGTTTGGTTGGCCCTGCTTTGTGGTTTGTCCTGCATTTTCCGCAACCACTCTGATTACCCTCATATTTTCTCAATTTAAGACAAAACATTGTGAGCAAAATCAAACTATTTTAAAGAATGTGTGCTGAATGTATATTTTTTTAAACCCGGAACCAGTAGCAAAAAATGGACTTAAAGGTGCCTTACGCGATCTCTGGAATTTTACACGAGCGCCCTAACCGATCCAGGTAGGCAGGCCGTTGCCGAGAGATTGGTTATGGATTCTATATTTATACGTAGATGGTAAAGGTAATTTTATGAAGTAGTTTCTGATAATAAAATATATTATGTGGCATTTCCACTGAGATGGTGTAGAAATACTCAGCTACAAGGTAACAATGTAGCCTCCTCCGCAGGCCTCTTCTTTGGTTGAAACGCGCGTTCGGCTTTGCGTGGGCCCACGCGTGTGGGGCTCACGAGGGAGGAACGTAGAAAAACGAGATGCCTGGGGAGGAGGCTAGTAACAATGAGTGGTATATACTTTTGTACTTTTAGTATATACTTTCATAAGATTGGCATTACCATCAAGAATTCCTGACCAAGTTTTTGGCAACATCCTCTGTAGCTCAGTCGGTTAGAGCGTTGGCTGAGTTGTTCTAAAATGGGTTTGCGCTATCCCAAAGTTAAACGTTAACCCACTGTTTTAGTGTGTTATTAGAATCCACAGTTTTCGTTGAAAATTCACGTCATCGTTCTCTTAAACTGCCAGGTTCCAATAATTTTGTTTCTGATAATGCAGGCCGCAATAATTTTGTTTCCCAACTTTTTACTAACCCAGTTTAAAGGGATACTTCAATGCTCCAGACAACACTTGTTCAAAAAAGACGTATTTCACTTTAAAACTTCTTGACAAAGATTAAAAGTGCCAGAGGATAAAACGTACTTGAATAAAAACTACAATTATATTTTTCCAAAATACTGGAAGAATAACAAGTAAAAGTAAATGTACAAAGGAGGGACATGTCAGCACTGGCTTTTTCACACAATGTCAGTACTTAAACTCGTGGATTATGTGCAGTAAGTAACTAATAAGATCATTAGGGACCGGTCATAAAGTATGTGTCATGGGGGGGAGTTGGAGGGTTTTCCCAAATTATATCATATGATTTAACAGCCCCCAAAAGCGGCGAAATATATATATATATATATATATATATATATATATTTCGCCGCTTTTGGGGGCTGTTAAATCATATGATATAATTTGGGAAAACCCTCCAACTCCCCCCCATGACACATACTTTATGACCGGTCCCTAATGATCTTATTAGTTACTTACTGCACATAATCCACGAGTTTAAGTACTGACATTGTGTGAAAAAGCCAGTGCTGACATGTCCCTCCTTTGTACATTTACTTTTACTTGTTATTCTTCCAGTATTTTGGAAAAATATAATTGTAGTTTTTATTCAAGTACGTTTTATCCTCTGGCACTTTTAATCTTTGTCAAGAAGTTTTAAAGTGAAATACGTCTTTTTTGAACAAGTGTTGTCTGGAGCATTGAAGTATCCCTTTAAACTGGGTTAGTAAAAAGTTGGGAAACAAAATTATTGCGGCCTGCATTATCAGAAACAAAATTATTGGAACCTGGCAGTTTAAGAGAACGATGACGTGAATTTTCAACGAAAACTGTGGATTCTAATAACACACTAAAACAGTGGGTTAACGTTTAACTTTGGGATAGCGCAAACCCATTTTAGAACAACTCAGCCAACGCTCTAACCGACTGAGCTACAGAGGATGTTGCCAAAAACTTGGTCAGGAATTCTTGATGGTAATGCCAATCTTATGAAAGTATATACTAAAAGTACAAAAGTATATACCACTCATTGTTACTAGCCTCCTCCCCAGGCATCTCGTTTTTCTACGTTCCTCCCTCGTGAGCCCCACACGCGTGGGCCCACGCAAAGCCGAACGCGCGTTTCAACCAAAGAAGAGGCCTGCGGAGGAGGCTACATTGTTACCTTGTAGCTGAGTATTTCTACACCATCTCAGTGGAAATGCCACATAATATATTTTATTATCAGAAACTACTTCATAAAATTACCTTTACCATCTACGTATAAATATAGAATCCATAACCAATCTCTCGGCAACGGCCTGCCTACCTGGATCGGTTAGGGCGCTCGTGTAAAATTCCAGAGATCGCGTAAGGCACCTTTAAGTCCATTTTTTGCTACTGGTTCCGGGTTTAAAAAAATATACATTCAGCACACATTCTTTAAAATAGTTTGATTTTGCTCACAATGTTTTGTCTTAAATTGAGAAAATATGAGGGTAATCAGAGTGGTTGCGGAAAATGCAGGACAAACCACAAAGCAGGGCCAACCAAACGCACAAAACGTGAACATTTTTGAACATGAGCTCTAGCCATCCACTGCTTATAAGTTTGGGTCATACTGTATAGTTTTGGAATTTTAAATGATCTTTCTCAATGCGCTAGAGTAACCTTAAAGGTTGATCATACGTGTTTCGAGTTCTTGTGTTTCGAAATCGTTTTGATTATCCTGACTGCAGATAGTTTAATGAGCCAGATATATTTGAAGACTTATAAGCAACCATCCGCGGGAAGCCGTATTTACTATGTCTATGATTTTCTATGTCTATTCGGCCCAACCTATGCTGTTCTAGCGATTGTGTTCTCATTGACGAACAAGGGAAAAAAATTTGATAGCGATACAGCAAGGCTATAAAAAGATAATAAGTGTTAACTGCAATCCTGACTGCTTAGCTTCCTTCTCGATGAAGTCACGCACGTTAAACGACGGTAAGCCTTCCAGGCAATACTATAAACGATGAGGCCTCAATATTTCGACAGAGAGTGCCTGTGATACTAATAAAGAAGGAAAATTGATAATAGTTACGCTTTCGTTGCACCAGCACCCCCCGGTTTCATTTCAGCAAATCAATGCCACTATGCAGCGGAAGCTACCCATCAGTAGGTCGCCATCTTTTTTTTTACATTTGGCGTTTGGCTTGGGTTGCGCATTTTTTGCTAAATAATCCATTCCTTGTTTGACAAATAATGCGTTATTTGCTAAATAATGCATTGTTTGTTTGTTAAATGATATATGGTTTGCTAAATAATCCATTTCTTATTTGTTAAATAATAGATTATTTGCTAAATAATCCATTCCTTATTTATTAAATAATACATTATTTGCTAAATAATCTATTTCTTATTTATTAAATAATACATTATTTGCTAAATAATCCATTCCTTATCTAACCGGCGGATGGGGTCATATACGACCCCATTTTCTACACTGCATAAACAATATAACAAAAGCAAAAACAAAAGCATGAACAAAGAGACAACAATAAACAAAAGGAAAAAATTCAGGAGTTTAAGTGTTAACAAATAATGTATGATTTACTAAATAATGTCTTTCTTATTTACAAACAATAAACAGATTATTTAAGTGCGACCATACATTTTTTGTAAATAATTGATTATTTGTAAAATAATCAATTATTATTATAATAAAAAATAAGAAAATTAATGCATATTTTCCATAAATAATTTTTTACATTTGGCGCCCCATAACGTGGTAGCAACGTATTGTTTAGGGTGATTCTGATATAAATATTCATTAGTGGTTTAATCATGTCAAACAAAAGGTTGCTACCCCATCGCTAAGGAAACATGCACAAAGTGGGGACACGACGTTCATTGTCTTCATTTTCAGTTACAGACGTATGACTGGATAATAAAGACGTTGGCACATTGGACACGATGCAGTATGTGTAATTTGAAACGCGGTGAAAAAAGAACAAAAAGTGGTCAAAATCATCGAATAAAAATTAATCAGTATTAATTATTACCGCTTTATTACTTGCATGTTATTATTACTGCGAAATCATATATTCACCGACTTCCGTCGCAGAAAATGGCGAAAGAATTCCGTCGCAGAAAAAGACAAATGTACTTTGCATGAATAAATATTACCGCAATGTCGCACCTTTGGAGCAGAATTACCGAAATACCGTACTGAAAATTGCCTAAAACCGCAATACCGTGAACGCTGTGTCCGCCGCGAAAAAGGCGGAAAATTTCGTAAAGTTTGTTCTGATGATGGCTTCTGCTTCTTTTACTCGTTTTGCTTCGGTTTAAAAAGCAAATTGAAAAATTGTATTTCAAAAGCAAGAGGTTTAGTAAACCTTTGGAACGAATACAAAAGCTGCGCACGATCGTGCGTGCGCAGCAGTGGTGCGCAGTGAGGATTGAAAACTGATAGTAAACAAAGATGGCGACCACTTCAGAAGATGAGGAGAAAGATTCAGACTGGAATTTAACTGGATTTCTTTTCGGAAATATAAACGAAAAAGGTGAACTGGAGGATGAATCGATTTTAGATGAGGTGATTAATTATCAATAATAACTAGAATATCACCAGTTATTGAGGAAAATTTTATATGCTTGTAAATGCAGAGTATTTTAGTAACGTGTGCATTTTACACATATATAGTATATACAGTATTTATTACTACACTACAGTTTAAGGAAACTGTAGTGTCATCATCATGTCAAAGTACTTGCTTGAATTGCCATGGAAGGATCTTTAAAGTAGACACCAAAGGATTTACATATTTCAATTCAATTTTCATTAGACTGGAAGTGCATTCAACACGACTTTTCTAGTAGAAGTTACAATCTTGAGATCTTAAGACAATGTAGAGATTGTCGCTTGAATGCTACTGGATGTCACTGCTTATACTAATAACAATATTTAATAACTTTATTAATTTGATCAGATTTTAACAAAACAAAATGTTTTTGATGTCTTTTTACTGTTAAATTAGTGAATCCAGTTGATAATAGTTAAGTTATTTATTTAGGAGTCACGTAAACATTTGTCTCGTTTGGAAAGTATTGGTGGATTAGGGACCTTAGTGAAAGATATTTCTAATTTGGAAGAAAAGTCTGAAAGGTTTGGATCAACTGGACAAGCTGAAGGTAGATAAAAATGTTATTGTTAATGAATTAAAAAAGTTATAGAAATAGGAAGATACCTGTCCATTCCCATGAGATCTGCTGGTAAATAGCCCTTGTATAGGCTGAAACAGACCGGGAAGTTGCCATGGTTGTGCGATAGAAGCAACCACATGCAGTGGGGCTAGTTGTGTCGCCATTTGCGTACACATTTCAGCGATCAGAGTGACTGTGGCTGGCAACTAAAGACTCATGCACACGAGCAATTTTTATGTGACAACTTTTATTTGACTGTGTGGACGAGGAAAATTAACAAACTTTTATGTGACGAATACTTGTGCCCACAAACTGGCATCCTAGTTTTTATGTGCCACATAAAAATTGTCATATACGATAATATTTGGTTGTGTGGACAACTCATCACATAAAATGTGACAAATGTCAAGCACCTATACACAGCAATTTCGTACGGCCAACATGACGTTCACAATAGTTGTCACATAAAAATTGCTTGTGTGGACGAGGCTTTCCAAGGCAAAATTCTCCAGTTATTTCGGTTTGCTTCAGTAATAACACTGGATTTGTGAAGGATGACTGGCATTACAGTAAAATCTGTTAAATGGCAGTTTGAGATATATATTCATCTTCCTTCACAACATGCCCTAACCATCTTGGCCTCTTCTGCTTCATAACATCATGCACACTTTTCTCAGTGGTACACCACACATTTATCTAATCATTCTCATTTTTGTCCTTTCCAATCTCACATTCTGCTCAGTGTTAAGAATCATGTTGGAAACAATGAAAGGAATATATGGAGGCATTATTGAGATTATTTAGGTGAGGTTGTGGATGTATATTACTTAGAAAAAATTTTTGAGATTGAAAGTTATCAAAGTTATAAAGTGATAAAAAGGCAAGTGCTAAGTGAAATATGTACTTGTACAGCAGCAGGTAATAATAAGTAGCAGGCCAGTTTGGTGGCAAAAAGTAACAGGAATTGGTAACACATGGTTTTTAGATGAGGGAAGATCCAACTGGATCAAAAACGTTTAGTGTATCTTTCTATATATTTACAATTTTACAAAGAAAGTAACTGCAGTATGCTATGAATGCCATGGAGAGTTCAAGAGAAATTATAAGAGTGAGATAGATGAAACATACAGTACATGTGGTTTACTGCTGTACCGGTAGGTTTTTTCTTGGGTATGAAAAAAATTGGGAAAGAAGAGAGCATTTTGTGGATTAAAAAAGTATTTGATAGGGTTCTAAGGAAGGTGGTTTGGTAGACGTAGGGAAAACTGGAAAAGAGTAAAAAGTATCCCAGACAGCTCCTTAAACTTTCTCCATACACAATACATTCTCGCAACAAACACTGAATTTGCTCCACCACTTCCATTTAACATGTCCTCAAGGTAACAGAACTTTCCTACATTGCAGCTATCATGACTGTACTAAAAAGGTTTAGGGTATATTTGGACTAATTATTATAACATGTCTGGTTGTAGCTGATGTTATGGGTTAACTGTAAAGCTGTGCACATTGGCTGGTTATTGTCTTGCTATACCATATTGTTTGAGACGTGGGACAGCACAATTTAATGCCACACAAATTGTAAAACAATTTTGGCAAAATGCTATGCAATTTTTAAGCTCAGTTTTCATTTGGTAAATAAAGTTCAATTTACCTGAGTACTGTATTGACCACTTTGTCAACAGATTTCAGTTACAATTGTTATTTTAAGGTTCCAGATTGAGTTACTATATTAAAAATGTACAGTACTGTATATGCTGTCACTTGTGTGTATCACTGAAAAATAGCATGCTATAGCATGCAAAAATTACATGCACGATATTTGATGCCTTAAATATACTCTAGTATTGCTATTAATTTCTTGTTGTATTATTTTTACATCTTTGGAGTGAGTCACATTCTTTAGAAAGAAAGCTCAAACATATGATACATGTACATACTTACTGTGTGTAT
>JAOBAZ010100221.1:0-11542 GCA_026546875.1 Pteroeides caledonicum | reverse complement strand
ATCGTGTGATCTGACTTCGGGGCGGATATGTGGGTGGTAGGATTGAGAAATGCACAAGTGTTACATCGTGAGCGACCGCACTCAAAAGTTCCCGTCGAACCCGATGAATGTTTTTTCAAACCACTGTGCACCACACAATCCTTGATGTTTTTGCCGCGTTGGAATGAAATAAGTGGGGTTTCAGTGAAAATGGATGACGTTTGGGGTCGTTTTGCAAGATCTGAAAGTTTTGTTTTATTATTCAGCATGGAACACATAATAAAACAAAACTTTCAAATCCTGCGAAACGACCCCGAAACGTCATCCATTTTCACTGAAAACCCAATTATTTCATTCCGACGCGGCAAAAACATCAAGGATTGCGTGGTGCACAGTGGTTTGAAAAAACATTCATCGGGTTCGACGAGACCTTTTGAGTGTGGTGTTTTATCAACAACAGCACCAAGTGGGTGTCCTTCACTTTCAAGTACTTCAACTATGCTTTCACATGTGTCACGCTGACTATTAGTTGTTATTATTCCAATAAGACGTAAATGGTTTGTGTTGAACGCTTGGAAAAATGCCATCTTTTTTTTTGAACGAAGCTGCTGTTAAATTTTCGCGCTGTGTCGCGCGGCCAAGGAAGACTTGAATTGCTCGGTGTCTTTGATTTTGTTGGATGGAAATAGAGCTTGTTCTATTTCCATTCGATTTTTAAACTGTTGGATTTGATTATTGGACAGTTCTTTTTATTTCGTTCCAGCGATCTAACAATCGGATCGGGCACAATCGAATCCGACAAAATTGGATCGTGAGGAAGAGGCTTTAGTATTCTGCATTGCGATTTCTGAAAGTAAACCAAGTAAACTTGAAAACTTGCAGCCTCGGAAAAAATCTTGGCTGAATTAAGTTCAGTTTACAAATATCACAAACAAATTAGTAAATTTACAGCTGTTCAAAAATATAAGGTTAAAGATATGCGAACTGACGTATATACACATAAAAAGTATTTAACGTATTTAAAGCTATTTAAGATATTTAAATCAATATAAAATATTTATTCCAGTTACACATAATAAAGCTATTTTTAAACTTATTTGTTCTACGCACTGGTAGTTCAAACTTTCTGTTTTTCTTCAAATGAACAGTATCTTCTTTCAACGATGGAAGTAGACGATTTAGTTTATGACCTGAATTACTTATTATTTCTTCAAACAGTTTCGTCGTCAGCTGTTGCCTTCTGTCTTTTAGACTGACCATATTGAAAGTTACTAAGGCTATTTCATAGTGTAAGTCTGGAGAAATTATACGAAGAGCCCTTTTTGATGGTTTTCAAAGTCGTCAGACAGATACTGTGGAAGCAAATCATTAAATACCTCACAAGCGTATTCGAGAACTGGGCGAATACAATTGGTGTAAAACACAATAAGGTCATTAAATGGTAACTTGGAGCGTTTAAATTGTCTTAAAAAGTATAAGCGTGTCGAAACCCTCTTGCAAATCTTAAAAATGTGGGAGTTCCACTTAAGATCATCAGAAATGGTGAGGCCGAGTATTTTTGCAGATTTAACTACTTCAACATCCTTTCCGTTAATTGTTATTAAGTTCTTATTAGATGGAGAGAAACCAATGCGGAGCTCTTTCCATTTAGACTCTTTGAGTTCGAGGCCATCCATTGACGATTTCTCAGCAAATTCGTCAACCTACGTTTGAATTACACGTTTGTTATTTTTTTCAACACCTTCTGACATGGTTGAGTCATCAACATATTTCCACTGGTCGTTGATATCTGACACTTACAAGTCATTGATCATTATTATAAAAGCCAAAGACCTAGTTTCCTACCTTGTGGTACATCCTCCGGTACATTATCCCATTCGGAGAAACAATCGTTCCCTAACTTGGCTCTTTGTTGTCTGTTTTTCAAAAAGTCCAAGATCGAAATTACAATTTCCCTAGGAATAATATATGTTGCTAACTTTTCCAATAAAATCGTGTGGTCTATCAAGTCAAAGGCCTTGCGGAAATCGAACAACATCACTCTCGTTGTAGCACCATTCCCATCTTTATCCTTTTTCAGGGTATGTAGCATGCTTATTTGAACTTGGGTAGTGCACGATTTAGGCACCGTCCCAAATTTTTTTAAGTCGATCTTCTTCTTAACCGCAGGTTTCACGTACCATTCTGATACGTATTCTTCTGCAAGCTTCGATAACACAGGTGTAAGTGGTATGGGTCGTAAATGGTCAGTGATATCTTTAACTGGCTTAATTCTCCTTTGGGATTGGCACTACATCCGCTCCTTTCCATGATGGAGGAAGATGACATTCTTGATAGGAACAGTGTAGAATGTCAGTTACTGAGTCAGCTAATAAGTCAGCATTTTCTTTTGTAACCACGATGGTATACCGTCTGGACCATGAGCTTTCCTCAGATTACATTTCGAAAGCTTTCTTAGAACGTCGGTTGGTATCACCATACGCACTGATTCCGAATACATCCCGGTGATTAAAGTCTCTATGTCCGCAGATAAGGGTGCAAATTTTAACATTGGAGATAGGAAGGTTTTGTTGATTTCATTTGCCAGCTCCTTCGCTGCGTGAGTACAACTTTCATTAGGTTTAAGAGATTTGACAATCTGCTGAGAATTGTCATCAAGTACGTTCATGCCATTTAGTTTCTTTACCTCATTCCATCATGCAGAAGGTTTAGATTGTCTCAGGTGTCTAACGCTGTTTTCATAATATTTAACTCGGCAAACTTTCCCTTGGCGATTAACTTGGTTCCTTATATGTCTAAATTACAAAATACTTCTCTTATTAAGGGCCTTTTGCCGTTCCTTAATTAAATATTTCAATGTTGAGTTTATCCAGGGTGCTTCATTCGTTCTTATTGTTTTACTTTGCACGGTAGAATGGAATCTATGCAAGTTTTAACTATAGTTTCAAGTAGGAATGATTTTTCGTCACATGAATGAACTCTGCCCAGCAAACCCGAAATATCTACCAATTCTAAATATTTACGCATTGCAAAACGAAAAATGGGCCGCAGATAACTCTTTTTCACTTTAGTTTTTGACCCATGTCTGCTCTGCGACCGCTGGAGTGGTCTAACTTTTATGGATATATCATCCGACAACCCAAAAGGGGCGTACTTCTTTGGTTGGTCATAAAACCCGTCAAGATTAGTTAAAATAATGTCCAAGGTGTTTTTTTTCCACGAGTAGGGAAGTTCACGAGCTGCTTCAAGTTATGACTCGTTTTGAGCCGGGTTGTATTAAGCTTATTGAAATCTCTGAGAATAATAAGGCCACAAGTAGGAAGCCAGGATTCCACCAGTGATAAGCGGTTTAGCAAATAATCCAACATAGCCGAATTTTCAGCACTTGGCGGATGATACAGTGTTCCTACAATCACATTGGTAAACCCCCTCGGCAGTCTAGTTGGACGCATGTTAATCCACGCTACTTCAAAAGAAGTTTCAAACAATTCATTTAGTTGCGAAAATTCAATATTGTCCTTAATATACATACATACTTCACGATGTACGCCTTGAAAGCGGTCTCTACGAACCACATTATATACTTGCAAATTAACAACATTATCGTGAATATCACCCTGTGGCCAGGTCTCAGTTAAACTAACAAAATCAAACTTTCCATTTCGTACAACTTCACAAACTTCATCGATTTTAGGGGCCAAAGACATCACATTTGAAAGTAAAAGGGAAGGGACATATGTTTCAGAGTTTGACCTCTTATTAGACGATTATCGTATAGGGATTTCTATTACATTATTTCTTCTCGATCAGGTCGAAAAGCATTTCCAAATTGTTTATAACGACATGATATTCTATCTGGAATATTCTCAGCCTTTCGAGACGTACAATAGTCTTGGGCTTGGTTCTCTTCGTAATAAGTTCATAAGGGAAGTGATCGCAGTTTATCAAAAATTTATTATTTGATTTGTAAAATTTAAACTGCCTAGAGGACAAAAAGCACTACTAATCCTTTAACCTTTTGTGAATTATAACGAAATTTACAATTTGGCTGTGGCGATTGTTTGCATTTGACGAGGTTGCCCTTATGTTTCAACTGCGACCGTTGTTTGCTGGAAGTCACTTTAACATACTTAGCTCTGCTATGGCCATGGGTGTTGTCAATGTTTTGTTGATTTTGCCTTGCACCATGGTGTCTCGGTTTAGACCCCTTTTCTCCTCAGCGGTGAATTATTTTCTGACGTAAATTTCCAACGTTGGATTCGCATTTGACGAAGTTGGCCTTATGTTTAACCTTATATTCATCTAGTTGGCCATCTAATGAAAGGACTTTTTCTGTTTTGTCAAAAGAATCAGCCCAGAAGCCTGCAGAGGCCCGCTCACCTTGATTTGAGTGGGTTAGGTCTTATCTTCTCAGCTGTGATCGCCCGTTCTAATTCTTCAATTTTGCCAAATGGTTGATCAATGCGTGACTTCGGATTCAAATTTTCAGAGGTTAATTTGCACAGGTCTTGTTTACTTCGATTGATAATTCGAGACTCGAAAGTTGACTCTTTAAACCTTCAATTTTAGTGTCCGTCTTTACTCTAAACATGTCGAATAGCACTTCAATTTTACTCAGCTTATCGTTAAACTGAGCAAGCTGAATGAAATAACTATCGAACGACTGCCAATAGATATGTTTGTGTTATCACTCTGATTCTTTGATTCACTCGGATTTTCCTCCACTACAACGGCATCTGGCGGACAACCCAACAACATTTTCAACAACATTTTCTAATGAACGAACGTCTTGTGTCCATATAATCGGGTTGCCATCATAAACCAAGGCAGCTTATTCGTTTAGTTGGCTGAAAGCATTTATATTTATGAAGTTGAACTCAAAATGATCACTACAAATTGGCTTCAATACGAAAAGAAAGTCCGAATAATATGTCTAATTCATGATCGAGGCTTACGACTTTAGTTTTTACGTTTATTATTACGCAATTAAAAGCAAAACTGCAAAATAATATCAATTGCATATTATAGGTCTATAATATCTAATTAAGAAGGAGCGATGGATTGCTGCAAAAATATATTACTAGTTATTATTATTATTTTTATTATTTTTTTGCGTAGTTTTTTCGTTTACTCACACGGTTTTTGAAATATTTCTGCACTTTTGTTACAAAGTGGACATTAACTACAGCACACATTCATGCATAATGAGTTACACAAAAAGCGTAATATGCCAATTAAAATATCTTCAAATATACCATGTATTTTGCTAGCATACCAGCATACTAGGAGCCAGATTCTCAGGTGGTCTCCTTGGGTGACAATGCATATATCTGACGTTTTCTTACAACTCAATCGGCAGTGTGGCGTAATTACCATGCACTTTAGTTCTAAACAAACTGAAATATAAAGAAAATGAATAAATAAACCCACTCGATCTAGAGTTTTACCCCTTTTTTCATATAACATAATAAATTTTTCGCTTCATATGCACAGTAAAATTATTGCTAAACTGAAGGATGGTGCAGTCATCAAATTTATACAATTTAAAAACATAGAATTGCTAGAGACATTGGAAACGCCTAGTGTGTTAGTAAATGTTACAACAAAATGCCGGAAGGTTACTTAACTTGGTTAAAATTTGAAAGATTCAATGTCCGAAAGCTTTCACACTTCTACTGAGAGTAATCTTCATTCCTGAAGATGACTACAATTTAGTCGAAACGTAGAATAGAATAGAACAGAAAATGTTATCAATTTACTGAGAGTAAGAGAATCATATTTAGGAGGTATATAAAGAAGTACAAAAATAGTTTGAGACGTCATATCTAAGTCATGAAATGTAGCAAAAATGAAGATTGACATCAATAGTCAGAAAGGCTCTGTTATTATAATCGAGAGTGCATAAATTCCGTTTAGAGGTCTGGAATATTTGCCTTGAAGGACAATGGCAACAAATATCGTTAATGTCTTAAAACTATTTAGTAATTCCTGTAGTATCTCTTTAGTTGTGGAGATTTCTGCAATTGAAAGTTTAAAGTACAACATGATGAAATAAATTTTAACCTCGTTATCTCAGGATATGAGAGGATCGCTGTGGGTTAAAATTGTCAAAAGTCCGTCTGTGTTACCCAGTTCGTAAAATTATACGTTTAAGTGTTGCTGAACAAACCAAATAACCCTGGGACAAAATAATTGTGACTAAAACTGATGGAGTAAGTAGTCTTGCAGAAAGGAAATTCCGTGCTCCCGCAGCCCTTGATGCCATTCTTCCATCTACGGCAAAATACACATGTCAGCAATATTTTCCAGATTTCGAAGTGAAACATCTTAAAACCAAAACAAATATTGCAAAAGTTTAAAAGAAATTCAGCTTTGTTTTTTTTTCAGGCAGTAAAAACACTGTACAGTGGCTATTGATGTTCTAATACAGTGATTGTAGGTAAAAGGTGTCAACAGCTCATTATATAGCTATATGGGCCGAACTATTATTGACATTATTTCGGTGCGTACACAATGTCAGCGTGTCAGTGTGAAATCCGTACCATCTATGAATAAGGGGAATAAAAAATTGTGATCCTAAATTATGCCCACTTACCAGCCAAAAACTACACTATTATTCTCAAGTCCTTTAATAGCTAAAAAAAGCAACAATAATACACCTACAAAAACTGCAATTATAACATCAACTATGACAACAATTTAAAACGTTTTCTCGATTACAACAAGAATGTTTTTTTAAGTATTACGTGAAACTATCATTTCTTTGGAACAAGGCTATCAGAAATGACATGATATCGTCAAGCCGAGAAAGGCACAAAACAATTACCTATATATTATTTGCCTCAATAATAATGATATAATATACAACATGTTTTAATTTAATTGCTTTGCGTTTAAAACAGAAATATTTATTCATAAATTCATTAAGCATTTTATTCTGTGTGTTCAATTTTTGTCTTTCATTCTTGCTGCTATAAATACATTAAAAGGATTCGTAAAAACTTGAATTGATCATCTTATTTAAAAGATTTAAAATTTCACAGAGTAAAAAGTATATTGAATTGGAAATACTCCATGAATTCTAACACTTCTTTGCACAATACGAAAGACGTATTGACGGAAACGGGATTTGAAATATTTTCGTCGCGAAAATATTTCTTGTACTTAAGTTGGAAAGAGCGGCGGACCAGCATCGCGAAGGTATGAGCTCAAATCTCGCTCAGCCAATTGTTTAAAATAATGTTGGAAATCATGAAATATTTCTGTTTCATGATATGCTCTAAGGATGATTCTGTAATAAAAAATATCTTTTCGGACTAAAATGTTAACACAAATTTTTACACAGATGGAGTAGTTCTCATCATTACGTGACACTTTTCAAGCTACATATAAACTGACCAAAGACCAGGCATATTTTTTTGCACACTTGACATAATTTCTTTTAATTCCAGCATCGTTTTCAATATATTGTTGTAATAGTAATGATGTGGAATGATTTCATCACAAAAATGTTAAATAAAAAAAATAACTGAAAGAAATAAAATAGTTAAAGTGATACAATTTCCATTACATGTAGTATTTCCCCCATGAAATAATTTTAGCTAACGATCATGGAGCTTTAAAGCAATAAGGTTTGCTACCTAATAGCAAAGTTGGGGTAAAACATCTTGTCCATGCCAAGAACATTGTAAAAGAACTGCTAATAAGAAATCGCCTTAATTGTCTCGTTCAGCTGGGAATGCATGTCAACACGAATATTGTCAGCTGTTTATACGCGATAATGATAAAATCACCACTTAAAAGCACAGCTTCGTAGGCCACTAAAATTATTCTTATTACCAACTTTATTAAGCCAGTTTTAGCCATAGTGATTGCCAAAATATAGTAATAACATGTAGAACGAATAAAAGGACACTAAATGGCAAGGTAGGAATGGGACTAATAAGGAAACATGCTTGGTACATGCCAAGACCTTAAATACAGAAAAGAACAAAACACGAAAACTAGCTATGTCGAATAAGACTTACGTTATTACCGTTGTTATTAGAAAAAATATAATGCCTTTGTCATAACCAACATTATCATTAAAACGTTTGTGTGTATTGGGTGAGCAAAGCTAGAAAAATTAAAAACATCAACAAAGGAACACTGAATGAAAGATAACAAATGCGTTAGATTCTTTCCAAAACATTGTATGAATTTTCGCAAAGTTCAGTGGAATGATAAAGGATCATTTCTTTCTTAGTTGCAGAGTAATTAAGTTAAATAATAAATTACAAGTGTGTTTAAATTGACAGGATATAAATAGAGGGTGTAACAAGACATAATATCCATCTTATATTTGGTCGAGCTTTAAATTCATTAGATTCATGTTCAGGGTTAATTACAAGATTTAAACATAATTTAAACGTATACCTGTTACTTAGTATTTATACTTCAACCTTAGTACAAATGCGGCACTATAATTGAAAATAAACCCTTATTTTTTAATCAATTTCATTGACGTGTAATATTGTCATGACCTCTCACGATGATTGGTTCCTAATTAGGCAGCTTTATCGTGACACCTTCTTTATTTGCTGTGTGCATTCTCCTATAATTGACGTCAAAAACAGTGCGTGCTTTTAACAAAACACGCAGGTAAAACATAAAGATGTTACTCAAATACAATAGCTGGCTAAGTTTAATTACACCGGATACACTCTTATACGTCATCATTAAACTTGTAGGTTGTACTTAATGATCTCGCCTTGAATTTTGATTTGAATTTTTTACCTTCACAAAAGGTCATAAAAAATGGACGGTTTGACAAATCGATTCTTGCGTCGTCAATGAGACAGTTCTTTTAAAAGTGCCGATTGTGAAGTATGGCTAACATTAACCTAATTTTTGGTCTCACAATCCACCTCGCGTTTATCAACGCTGTCTTAGGAAATGCCGTCAACGCTAAGCATCCTGCCGTTGGGCAGGGATTTTTCGTCAGTTCCATTGATTTGTTCGGCGATTTTTTTGACGGTGCTTCAATTTTCGAGTCCCTGCCTGAAAGCTGCAAAAATGCCGAATCGACTCCCGATGGAAAAAAATTGACATACCATTTTGAGAATACCGAAAATTTCTATCGCTTTACATCTGGTCAAGTCCACCTATCGGGCAGTCTCGAGGGCGAATACACAATGGGAATGACTCTGTCTGCTTCTTCTCAAGCTATTTCGGGTAGTTCGTTACGAGTAAGTGGCGTATCGCAAGATATATACAATGTCAAAGATACAATTACTCTCGCACAAGATTGTCAAAATACTCAAAACTTTTCTGACAACTTTTTAACCGATTTGGACAATCTTCCATCATCTCAGTTAGAAGACCCAAATTTTCCGCCCAATTGGGAACTTTGCGATATATTTTTAAAGAAATATGGATCACACATCGTAAAAAGCATCGTTCGAGGTACCCGGCTTCAAACATTTGTTTTCGCACAAGAATCTCAGCAGTATAGTCAACACGATTTGCAAATACGAAGTTGCATCAATCTTAACTATAACACTGGGGAAATGAAGTTAGATATATGTGGAAACTACTCTTCTGAAGAAAAAGAACGCGTTTCCAAGTTGATAATGAGTAGTCGCATTCAGTTGAAAGGTGGAACATCCGAAACGAGAACCGCGCTGCAAACCAAGCCCCGAACAGCTGAGTTAATTGAGAAGTTCCTGAATGAGGCAGATTTTACCCCAGGTAACATTCTCTACAGATGGGTACCAATTTGGGACGTATTAAAAGGACGGTCATTGAGTACTAATAACGAAGCTAATTTAGCCCGTGCGTTGAATCTCGAAGCTTACTACAAGGGCTTCTTGGACTTTGGATGTACGCATGTAGTCGCAGGTTCTGTAACGCTTCGATGGCTTCAGCCTGTTGGTACTGCAACATTGCCGGCATATTCTTGTCTCATTCCAAGTGAGGGCTGCAAAGATGACCAGAGCTGTCACATTGGAGGAGCTATTGCTACCCAGTGTTATTGCTATGGGGATAAATGCATCGATTCAAGATCGGTAAGAGATTACTTTACTCTTTTTCTCACCAGTTTAAAATAGAACAAGCCGTGTTCGAAGTTGAGTTGGGAGTCGCATTTGAAGTAAATGCGATCACATGTAATTTTTGATTATGTACCTTTAAAGTGTAAAAGGGCGCATCACATCCAAATGCAATGATATTGGAACTCCGATTTCGAGAACATCAAGCGTGAATCTCATCACATAGGAATTGTGATCACGTGCAAAGTACATGTAAATGTGCTCATCACATGTGAATGAGATGTCACAAACCGATTTTTCTATGTATTATAATACTATTTTCTAGATTGCAGAAAATCTGTTTCGCAGAATTTTTTATAAACCGCTCTATCGACCACCAATTATTTACAAAATATTTTGATGAAAAAAGAATTGGTGGCAACCAAACCCGTTTGTCAAATAAATACGCTCAAAGGCAATTCATGGGCATTTTGAAACGTCACAGCTGCTATGGTAACACCTGATGAACAACATTTGTGGATTGTTTTGTAACTATATGATGTTTGTTAACATTTTGAATATTGGCTAGCATTCTGTTTAAACATTTTGTGGTTTACTTTTTCTGTTCAAATTTCAACAACTAAAATATCAGAAACTGCTACCAGCCACCACGTATTATTAGCTAATAAAAAAACCTGTTCCAGGTCGTAACGTTAGTTTTATTCACAATCAACATACCTGGCTAGTCAAAAATGTTTTTCCTTTTTTAAATACAAACATAGCCTGATTAGAGGTTTTATTGACCGTGCTTTAATAATAAACGAAGTTTCTGTAGGGTGATAACGTGTTGGTTTTGAAGTTAAACAATGAGTTGTTCATTACATTGCGGGGAAATGAAACAATAAATTAGTGGTTTATTACATCGCCTGAAAGCAGGCCATTAAGGCTAAGTAAACAAAATAAAATTGAAATTAAAATTAAATTGTTTAAATTTATAGCAGATGCCATCGATGGGCCAGTGTTTATGCTCTTCTAACATTTTTTTTTAAATTCCACATGTTAACACGTTACACTTGATATATGGAAGGTTTCTTAAACTAGTCCAACAAATCTTATCTTAGATACCAAAACCACAAGATAACTTTCCGTTCTGTGGAAAATCTCTAAATTTAGTGACTGAAGTCTTTATTTTACTTTATTCCTCAGCTCAATTCTTTTAGCTCCATATATTTTGATTACTTCAATTTTGTAACCTGCTGAGAACTTATTAAAGACGTTAAACCACTAAATTTTGTATGTTTAGCATTCCAACTATCTATGAATATACTTACGTTAATTGCAACATTGTTTATTTTACAATGGAGATTACTTCCTGCCCTTATTGTCTTGAACAAGTCATGACGAAACGGCAGTGCCAAATACGCCACGACTTGTTCCCGAGCCCCAGGTGAAGCCTAGGGCGAGCGTTATTGATCTTGACGCCATTTCTTGCATGCGACGTAACCAGTTTTGCGAAAATAATTTCAGTTTGAGTTTTTCTCTCTAAATATAGAGTA
>JAOBAZ010100110.1:0-11544 GCA_026546875.1 Pteroeides caledonicum | reverse complement strand
ACACTGTCTACATCATGGAATATTTTGTGCACTTTATATAATGCAGTTTATCTATTAATACACATATTATATCTTTCAAATTTATATATTGTCATTTATCATCATCAGATAATGTTATACTGTTATCGATAAATGAAATCCGAAGTGTTGTGTTTAAGGATAAGCCAGTTCATATACCTTCTCCAAAGAAAGAATGGAAGCCATCAGGCCCAAAGGATTTTGTAAGATTTGTTATGGGTAGGTGTATATCAATTAAGAAACAATATGATAACTTGGTAATTAATAGAAAACAATCATTAACTTTCTAATTTTCTACATTTCAACTAACATGTACTTATCGTTGGCAATAATAATGAGAATAAGTTATACATTAACACAGACCTGCCTCGCCATTGATGATGATTGCAATACCGGATGAACAGGTATAAACAATTTAATTTTTAATTAATTTCTTTAGGTTCAAGTGCTGGAGCTGGAAGTGGTGAGTTTCATGTTTATCGAGCAACAAGAAGACGAGAATATAACCGATTGAAATACATTGATGAAAAGGCCAAAGAGGTAAAAATACAACAAAATTAATCAGATGACTGAAAACACTGGAGGAGGGAAATGTTTTAAATTGAATTGTGAGGAAACTAGTGGGATATCATAAAAAACGTTTTACTAATGTTTCAAAAATCTCCAATGAATGTAATTGCTTTGTGAACGTGGAGGACAACTGGTAGAATAGTGGATAAAAATTGTAAAAAGAATCCCCGGGGTTTGAAATTACGAGTATGATGAGGAGATTTCCCCTGGGAAACAAACACAAAAATGAGTTTATGAAAAACTAAAATTTGTAGAAAGAATTTCTTTCCCTAGTTTCTTAAAAAAAAGAAACAGTTAAAGATCTTTATGTATAAAAAATGTTGTTGAGCCTTTAATGTGTCCACATGGCACACTATTAACCCTTAAAGCCCCTTCGTTTAGACAGTAAAACTATACTTAACCTTAGACAGAGGTGACTGCAAATAAAACAAGTAAAAACTTTTTTGCTATGCGGGGTTTTGACTCTGTTCTAGACCTGTTATATAATTTTTGTGTGGTTCTTTATGCAATGTTGAAAACGTTTTAGGAAAAAGCTAACGAGGAATACCACAACACGCTGGAGGAGAATAAAATAAAGGCTGAAGAAAAAACGGCAAAGAAAAGAGCAAAAAGGTTAACTTGAAATATTTCTTTTTAAAAAATTTAAAATAATGTCAATGAGAAATATTGGCAATGTTGTTTTTATAAATGACGAGTTCTTAAATAATGTATCTGGATGTTTTTATTTAGATTAAAGATGAAACAAAAGAAACAAGCCTTAAAGAAAATGAAAAAAGACAATTGTAAAAGTAACTAATTATTTTGCTACCAACTATGACCAAACGGTTCAATATAACAAATTAGCACACTTGGGTTAACGCATGCGCCGCAATGCCGGCCACATAACAGATCTGACACTGGCTAACGCCAGACGATTTTACTCGTCCTGGGAAACCCCTCCCCCCAACCGATATGTTAATAGAATGCTCTGACTCTGAGACTTTTTCTTAAAGCTATACCATTGTACTCTCATATATTTTTCCCTTCATTAATTCATGTTACCCCAATTATAAAGATTTGCTACTTGTACTACTCATAGGCACTCGCTAACACTTTTATTTTTACATGTGATGTACGTAATATGTACCTATTTTTAACTTATTATTACCTGGGTCGGGCAAACACCCAGGTTATAAATCACCGCTTGGTCTTAGGTAAACTGGTTTTAGATCTAGATCGCTTCCGGGATGAACGCCGTAGCCGTAAGTGCCTGCTTTTGAATCAGCTGGTCAACTGTACGCTACATTAATGGCGTTCGTATTTGTTTCAGCAATTTAGTGCACGTCCATACCTCATTTATGCTATATACTAACTGCTTTCCGACCTTGCTTTATGAAAATATCGATCGCCAGTTTTCAGTTATCATTTTGAATTTCTGCTCCTTCATATCCCACGTGTAAACAGGCCCTTAAAAACCAAATTAAGCAAAAATTTATATAATTAAAAACCTATAAGCATCCGACCCACGTTCGCGCCTGACAAGCGTCTTGTTTCATTTTATAGACGAAGACGAAGCTAAAAAAGATGTCGACTCAGAAAAAGAACAAAGCTCCGATGATGAAAGCAAATAAACTTGGGACTATAACAATTGGATGCTTAACTAAGCAAGTATATTTGAGTGAAAAGTTGGTAGCTAATTGGGAGACATTACATTATATGACTTTAGCGCGTAACGAGATTGTGATTATATATTTCAATGTACAAACAGAAATTTAAGCCAATGGAAGAATCAAAAGATTCCGTTCAGTATATATATTGTATTTATAAACACATTGTAGTTTTTTTATTAAAATAGTTATAATATCCTAAGAATTATTTGTTTTATCATGGTTAACGTGAGCGAGTACCGAGTGAAGGGCTTGGGTACTAGTAAGTCATCACACGCTTATTGCGTCATTGATGTCATATTTGAAAAACATAACCAAAATTTGCCTTACCAGCTAATTTCATTTCACTATATTGGAAGTAGACTTTATTTCATGGTATAAATACAACCAAAGTTAAAATAAAAGTTAAAAGGCTTCCTTCTGTTTCCCATTGCTATCCCATCGCTAAGAATGATGGAGATAAAAATGAAACTGACCAATCAGGGGCGATCTTATGAAATTCAATATTCATTAATGTGTGAGCGCCATATTGCTTAATATCAATGTATTATATGTTAAAGTGGCAGTACTTAATCCACTGATCTGATACTTTTTTGCGGTATTTCATTTTATTTAGTTTTAATCTTTTATTATTAAACTATTTGATAACCTGAACAATAACATTGTTTAATGCATTGTATATAAACTTTTTATTTATGATTTACTAAATAAACAGAGTTGTTTAATAGACAGACTATAAGAAGAAAGATAGCTATTGGAAGTAGACAGATCTCATATTACATGATATATGATAATATTTATATATTATCTCCGTTCTTACGGCAGGATGAAACCTGTTGCGTTATTATTAAAAGTATTAGCTAAAGCTGTCATGCTTCTCCAAGCAACAACCAATCAAAATCAAATTCTGATTTAATATTTGTCAACTTGGTGCGCTGCCTTGCTGATAGCAACAAGGAAGTAACGAAAAAAAATCGCACATTTCAAACATCTCTTCTTGAGACATGGACTACTAGTAATTATTACGAGGAGAGATCAGACCTATATAGATAAAGTAAGTCTGGCTGATATTGGTCACAACATTATATGTAAATGGTAACAATAATATATGTAAATATGAAGATAGTTTTTGATAATGCATGTATTGCGCCTTAACTATATTGATCTCCTTATGCATGTTATTTCAAACATTTATTTTATAATAACTGTGAATCGTTGTGATATTCCTGGAATTCTTTTGAATGTATTCACAGTATTCAGTTTGACTAGCATTTAATGCTTTTGCATCACTTTCCATCGAATTATTGTATTAAGACATTTAAATGAGATAATATAACCAACTTAAATGTTTAAGGGAGCTATTGATTTTGTTTGATCATTGCTATACCAACTCCCACAGGTGCCGTGCAGGTCACACCGGATAAACATCAAAATTAAATATTGTAACAATCAAGTACCTTTTCCAAATTTCCGTGCAAAACTTCGAAGTCTTGATAAAGCAAGACGGCGAAGTTTGCAAATAATTCACCCGAGAGTGAGACTAAATTATTTATAACTTAATATGGCAATAATATTCCTGAAACCAACTACGTCATACAGATACAAAATTGTTTCATAACTAAAATTTTTAAAAACCAGTTTAAATGTAATTGTTTGCTATTTTTCAGAATTAAAACTGTGAATTGGGTAAGCGAATAAGATTTTTTATAGTTCATTTCACCATAGTGAAATGTTTGTGATTTGCTTTGATAAAATGAAAATTCACTGACTAAAATATGGTAATTGCCAAGATAGAAATAGTTATAATTTCAAAGAATTTAAAGAATTTTAGTTTCTTTACTTTGGGAATATTTCACCTGTTTTATCTTATACATCATTTTAGTAATGAATGCGGTAATTACGAAAAGGCAGAAGAATAAAATCATGATTTTAGGAGGAATCGCGGGATTTGTTGGACTTATCGCAGGGTCAATTGGGCTTTATTTAAAAGAACAAAAGTTGAAAACCGGTGATTTTGGAGAGCTATGGATAATAGAGTTCACTGAGGGTTATTTTGGAGTCATGTCGGGATTCTCGGTAAGTAAAGGTGTACGCCAGGGCTTCCACTTTTGAAGGAAATTTCCTTCTAATAGCTTGCCCTAAGGAGGGGAGGGGTTAAATATTATTGTCCTTTACAGAAGATGAAATTGAATGAATTAATGAGTATATATTATAAAATAATGCACTTCAGTGAATAATTGTTAAATATTTTATAGCTTTCTGAAGTTTAACTTTTTTTATAAATTCTGTTTTAGTTACTTCTTCTTGGTACACTTGGTTATTCAATGGTTTATTCAAGAGTTGCATGTTTGGTAAATAGTCGACCAGCTCAAAATTATAAAATAACGTTTATAGTATAAAAAAGATTTTATTTGTATTATAATTATATAACATGAGAAAAACACGCTGTTGTGACCTACCAAATTTGTCGAAATGGGTATATTAATATTGCAAAAAGCATTTTTTAAAACAAATAATATTGCTGCATAATTCAATTTTAAGCCGACATTTTTCGACATTTATAAATAAAAAACGACTTTTTTCGGAAGTAGGTGTTGAGAATGATAAACAAAATTGATTGTTATTATAAAATTTATTTATTGACAATCTAGAACTTGTTTTTTTTTATTTCAAGGTGTTTTTTTACGGATGTTTCTCATTAACCTGCAATGTTTTATGTTTGATGGATTTTTTGTTGGTAACACCTTACGCACAAGATTTTGGAAAAGTCTTTTGGGACGATCAACTGTCAAATTGCTCTAAGAACAACACGGTCAAACTCACTATAGAAAACGATTCACGTAAGATGCTACAGTGTATATTTGTTCATATAAATTAAATGTAGTATATGTTATTTACGGGCTGGGAGGTCCGTACTGAAAAAATATTTTCACGAGGTTTCAGGACGACAACCGGTCTCCGAGGGAAAATATTTTTTCAGTACGCACCGGCCTAAACGGTAAAGAACGTTTTTATTTTTTTGTTCTTATAATTAGGCAATTCACGTTGAAAAATGCATAGCTAAATGAACATAGAGGTGTATAAATTTGTATGAGAAAACAACAAACCAAAACAAACAAATTCACTCTGATAACTACCATCCGAATACATTTTTTGTTTTCTTCTTGAACAGTTTACATTAGCTTTTGAATCAATTTTAAAGATTTAAACAAGATTTTTAAAGATTTTAGCACTTGTAAACAAATTTGTTGCAAAAAATAATACTTTTGGACCACGGTCAAAATATCGCAAAAAGCCTCCCGCTGCTGCAGCCAATCAGATTGCAGGAAATCAAAAAATCTCACTAGGCACGTACAAATAAAAAAATAAATTATTTCATGTTTTAAATGTAGTGTAGACACTTTACTGCAGTTTTTTTTATCACGCCAGGTGAGGAATGCAAAACGATCGCGATATTGTTACTTTCTATCTCGATTGCTGTTGTGATTGCAATGATCTTCTCTGTGACAATAACAATATTAACAACTGTGGCATTTTGTAAAGCTCGTGCAGTACCAGTAAGTTCATTATTATTTTGTTTGTCTTTGTTTTGTATTAACTGATTAAAAATAGTATTACATTGGTAATATTTCATAGTGGTACAGTGTGAAGGTAAAATATCAAATCTGGTATATTTTTTCCAAAACATTTATAAATATTTATAATAAAATTAATTTTAAAATTGCATTTTTGTGATATCCAAATCACCTTCGATATTTTAGACAAAAACACAAATGCCCAGCATTCTTTGAATTTAATATTTTATTAACAATATGACAGAAAATGCATTTAAATTTTAAGACAAAATCAATTGAAATTCTTCATTAATAGTAAATCATTAATGACAAAACCACACTTGTGTTTGGCGAAATAATTATCAATATAATTGTCCTCCGTTCAGAGCATTCGGTCTTATCGTCAGTGCTGATATTTCCTCAATCCCCGAAAGCGCAAGGTCTGTAAATGATTACAGACGTTACATTACAAAGGTCTGTAAATGATATATTATACCGAAAATTTGAACAGGGCTGAAAAAAAACCCAGAAAAAATATTGTTTTATTTTTCAACACATAAGTCTTGCGGGGCGCTAAACTTCCATGATTAATATCCACCTATATATAGAGAGATTTTATATATAAAGATTATAATATATAGAGATTATAAGGTGAATACCAGTGTTACGCAGCTCTATATAACCTGGAACGCTAACTCAATAGGAAAACTCCTATTATTGGCTGAAGCCAATAATAATGGCTGAAGCCAACAATAGGAATATTCGTTAGACTATTTACATTATTTATTAGATTACCTTCTTTTTAATCTTTATATTTTATTAATATACCTTACATCTTGGTTCTTTCACATATTCAAACATACCCAGTACCGTAGCCAGCCCGACAATTCAGTCATGCTATGCAAATATTTCCATGTTCAAGAACGGAAAAGCAATGAATTTCTAAAGAAATGAATAATGATAATGATTTGAAATTTGCATAGCATGACTAACCTTGCAGGCTAGCCTTGCCATTGAACATACCTATGTTCTCCTGACACTTGCAAAAAACAATAATAAATTTATATTATGTTATTCTTATCTATATATTAATGAATAATTTTGGATTACGTTCGTTTAGTCTGCTGAACAAGCCACCATTCAGTTGGCGCCATTCTCAACTCCACGAGATTTCCAACCAACAAGCTATAACAATACAGTTTATCAAACGGATGGATACAGGAAATAACCAAAAATTTTAACCAGAGAATATTGAAAAAACATTTTCATAACTATAAATGGTAATTTGGTTGTTTTATATTAACATCAGATTAGCGTATGTCAAATTTGTGGACGATTCACAAACAAAAATATAATATTCGATGTAGCAGCATATTATCAGTAAAATATGGTCTATATACAAGCAGTATATTATCAGTAATATATAATATACCACATATTATCGGCAATATACAGTATATATACAAGTAGTATGTTATCAGTAATATATAGTATATATATACCATTAGTATATCATATTACATTATAATATAGTATATATACCTGTGATATTATCAGGGGTCGTTATTGTACATTTACAGGACGTGATTCTAAAGTGCTAAACTGCATGAAGTAAACAATACTACCTAAATGTCAAAATTTTTCAGTTTATTTTAAAATTAGTCTGTTTAACAAGTCTTGTTCATCAATAAACTTGGCTGGAGTACACCATTAGGCATCACAGGCGTAGCTAGGGCAGAAGTTGGGGGCGCTCCCCCCGGTAACATTTGGGCCCCCTGAGAAAATTCATTCTAAAGAGAGTGATCCTTGTTATGTAGCATGTTTGCCTTGTTTGCCGCGCATTAGTGTAATTGTGTGAAAAACTGAAACGTGAAATCTTGTTCAAAGCTGAAAGTCTAAAACATATCTCATATGTCGACAATATATTTCACCCAACCAAATTGTCCCTCACTCTGAATACCACGAATCCTGTTTAATTTTGCGCGAATTTTGTCTCGAGTGAATGAATCTGTTGGCGTGGCCCCACGTAGGTTTTTGAAAAACTTCTTGAAAAGTAAGCATAAAGTTAAAAATGTACGAATGACATTTTGCAAATTATACTTTAAGAAATATGTCAGAGAATAGGAAATATGACATATTTTATAAATTAATCCAAAGAGATAATATTTAATGAGTTGACCACATCTCAAATATAATCCAAGTATCGTATTTCGTTCAATATCATATTTTCCGCGTCGAAGAAAAGTGAAAGTCGAACAGAGAAGACAGATTGTGAACAGAGAAACGCGTTGAAAGAAGGTAGGTTTTCAACAAAGATGTCTTGTTGTTTATCTGTTAACAAGATTCTCAAATATAGCTTAAATACTGTAAAAAATAGCTGAATAAACAGAAAGTTTTGACACGGCATTAATATTATAGCCATGGTTATTATAACTACACAAATGAATGTCGATTGAAACTTGCTCTTGCTTACAACCAGACTTCAATTTGAAATAAGATGGCATATTGTTACATATTGTCTCAATGAGTATCAAAGGAATATCAAGAAATTTATTGTACAATTATAAAATATCCACTAGAATAACGGGCAATATGTTCTAGTTTTCTCCACTGATAACGTCATCATGGTTGAAATCTTTGGTTCCCATGACTACAGTCATTATTTGGATTTAGGCGACCGGATGGTCCGGATATGTATAAGCTAACTGATACTGGTAATTTAGTTTGACGTAAACTTTAAAATAAAGGTGAAATATTACTCGTGTGTCTTGCTGGCCATCTTTGGCTTGAATTTCGTATTTAGCATGATGGTATTTTATTTCTTAGTAATAAATTTAACTAACTAACTTCTTGTGTTTATATGTTGAAGTCTTGACCCCCCAAGCACAAGATAAACGCATGCTTAAACTTGGTTCCGCGGGAATTGACATTGTTACGTTGCTCAAGACACCAAGCTTTATGAGGAAAAATTAAATAGAACTTTTGGGTGATTTTTCTCGTTTATGCAATTATCTTGTAAAAACCAAGATAACCAAAAACAAGAAAACCAAGATTGTGTCCCACGACTGTTATAACACAGAGACGTACCAGAGGTGTTAATAGACTTCAAATACAACTTTTCTATTTCTGGCTAAATAACCTTATCTAAATACCAAGCTCTCTAGGCGGAGAACGCAAACTGAAACGTGTAACATTAGAGCTTAGCAGCTAAAGGTTTGTAAAAATGCATGTCATGACAGATAATTTTAAAATGGGTTTTAAACGTTATTTTCTAGCAATAAATTTTACAAGGTAGTATTTAATTATAATATTAAATTATACAAGAAAATATCTAAGGATTTCCGTTTTAAATTACTTACGGCTTTACAGTATTGTGTTTGATTCACTTTAAACGTACTTTTAAAAGAAATATAGTTGAGTCCAATGAAATAAGGAAATGACACGGAAGACGAGGTGGTCTTAATACAAATTACCGGCATACAAATATCTTCCACAAAAAATTTCTTCAAGCTATACATTTCTTTCCGATATCTACAATATTAAGGTCAAAATGAACATTTTCACCATGTTTTGAAGTTGACCGTATCTCTTTCACGAGGCTACTGGTGTGATAACAAGAAAAAATCAGAAGTTTCGTAAGTAGTTTAAAATAACGACAGTTGTTACTGTGGTATACTGATTTTTTTTTTATTATACTTTGCTAGTTATGATGCAACACAGTATACATCAACATATAATATGGAAAATGGGCAGGGTGCACCCAACAGTTTTCACCAATTACAGCGGCCCCATGGATTATGCTAAAATTATAAAACGACTGACACACATCTAATAACAACAAGATATTTGACAGAACAGATTACGAGACTTGTTACAAGACAAACATATCCATTTTCATTTCCTTGTATCATCGACGTTAAAAACGTCTTCTAGCGCTAATTTGTAATATTTAAAAAGACCGTTTTTGAATGACAGTTGTTACTGTGGTGAACGGCCTTCACAGGATACGTGAGGAAAACGTTCTCCACATTTGGTAGTTCACAACCACTTCGCAATTTGGTTCTGTATTATTACACGTCATCAGTTAGGTTCTTGTTAAAAATGTTGGGGCAGTGATTGTTTCAAGTAGAAAAAATACGGGCGTACAGAAAACAGCAACATTAACGTCATCAACCGAAAAAATAATGAACATTGTTTGAAGGCAGACCAGAGTTACAGTTGCAAAGTAGCATAATTTATGTACGTTATTATTATTATGACAATTTTTTTTAAATTATAATTATTAATTATTATTCATTATTAATTAATTTAATTATTAATTTATTTTTTAAATGATTATCAATGTCCTTTTTTGATCATATTTTGCAGAAATGAACGCACTTATAACAAAAAAACAGAAAAATAGAATAATGATCTTGGGAGGACTTGCAGGGTTCTTTGGTGTAGTTGCAGGATCGATAGGTCTTTACTTAAGAACTGAACTGACTACAGTGGATAAATGGGAGGAACAATGGATACACGAGTTCACTAATGGTTATTTTGGGGTTATGTCGGGATATATCGTAAGTGAAGACCATTGAACTAACGTCACCATAAGCGTCCCACTTTAACCACTACTTTCCCTAAAAGCTTTCCCTACTACCGTTTTGTCAAAAAACTCTGTCAACGCTTCTCAAATTTACCAATTGTTGGAGTTTAAAGGTCAAACCACTTTTATTGATACCACTTTTAAAAACAATAGAATGTAGTAAATGGTTTGCTCTAAACACAGATCTATTAAAAGATCTTGCTGTATTTGCGTATTTCTGTCCTTGTTTGTAATTTAATTATAAACAAGCGTGTGTTGTTTCTTTTACTTTAATCTGCAAAATGGTTAACCTAGTTGAGACCAACAGTCCATTCACTATCCTTTTGTTTGTGGTCTGTAATCATTTTGTAGTGTATTGAGTCGGTTTGATAAAACCTCTACAGAAATATGTAAATAATGACATAATTAAACAAATAAATCAACAAATAAACCAACAAACAAACTAAAAACCAGGCAAACAAACACACTTGTCAATGTTTTCTTAATTCTCTTACAAAAAACTGCAATTTAACAACACTGACCAATCTTTTTGTTTAGACCTTTACTCTAAACAAAAGAGTTTTTTAGTAATTTAACAAATCCATGTCCTAAACCAGTATTTATTCTACTGCTGTTTCATAAACATGTAATACCAAATAATTTTTTTTCTCACGCTCTAACAAAAACGTATCAGTATTTCGATGAGTATTCGGAAAATGTCGTAAACTGTCGTTAAATGACTTTAATGAATTGAACTACTGTTTTCACTTAAAAAACATATTAGGGCTCAAGATAGACAAGGTCCCTCGATGACAGTTTATCATATTTAGTTTCGTTCAACACTTGAAGATGTCGTAAATATTTTTGTGAGGAATTTTTCTACATAAAATTCAACGTATAATGCTTCTTTTTCCGATTAAAAACTAAACTATACTAACTATATGTAAACTGAATAGCTCTATCACTTTTTCTAAACTGTTCTTCCTAGAGGTCCAGTGAGGGTCATCTCTCATTGGTTCAGTGTTACTACAGGAGGAAACTGGAGTAAACTAAAACTAACTAAACTAACTATATTTATACTGGATAGCTCTGTCAGTTCAACAAAACTGTTCTTCCTAGAGGTCCAGTGAGGACCATTCCTCATTGGTCCAGTGTTACTACAGGAGGAAACTGGAGTAAACTAAAACTA
>JAOBAZ010099999.1:0-11551 GCA_026546875.1 Pteroeides caledonicum | reverse complement strand
GGTATGGTATGGTATGGTATGGTATGGTATGGTATGGTATGGTATGGTATGGTATGGTATGGAATGGTATGGTATGGTATGGTATGGTATGGTATAGTATTGTATGGTATGGTATGGTATGGTATGGTATAATATGGTATAGTATTGTATGGTATGGTATGGTATGGTATGAAAAAATAGATTGGTTGCAAACACTGGTGGCAAAGCTGAGGTTGCTGTAAATGCAGCTTATAGTGACAGCATGGCAAATTTCTGTGCAAATTCAATAACCGATGTGCATTTTTGAAACTCAAGTTTCAAATTTCCACAAACCCAATGCAGATTTTGCAATAGTTTGCAATCATGAAAACTTGTGTACAAACCTTTTTTAAATTTGCCCAACAATTTGGTATGCTTTGAGTTCCACGAGAAGAAGTGCTAGTGTAAATTTTGTAAACTCACAAAATCAATCTGCAAAAAGTATGGTCACATGTGCCTACAATTTTAAATTTGTTTTTTCTCCTGTTTTTTGCTATAATTTTTTTAATCCTGTCTCTTCATTCCACTATTTCACTTTCTTTCCAAATCCGTTTTTTCTGTTATTTTTTTTAATCCTGTTTCCTTTCATTCAACTCTTTGTTTCCAAATCTGTTTTCTGCTATCATATTTTTAATCCTCTTTCATTTCATCCCACTTTTTTTTCTTCGGTTCTTTCCAAATCTGTTTTTGTCATGTGTTGGTTTTTATAGCATCACATTTGCTTAAATCAAAACCTTACCTTTTTTAATGCATTGCCCTCTTCTTCCAATAATATGAGAATGGTCAGTATGAGAAACATCCATTTTTAACGTCACGCGATTTGCCTGTATTAAATGAAAGTAAAAAAATAAATTAATTAAAAGAAACTGATGTGTTAAAAAGGTGAACAAAAATATATTAGTAAGAAAATAAAGAAATAAAGTTAAATGGGAAAAGTAAAAAACCCCATTTTCATCGAAATGAATAAATTAAAAAAGTGGATAAAATGAAAGAAAATATTCATAAAATAAAATTTAGAACTGCTTTATTAAATAGGTACTGTGAAAAAAAATATATCAAGGTGAATGCATGAAATAAATGCAAAACGTAGTACGTTGAATGAAAGAAAAGACAAATGACATCAATGAAATGAATACAATTGCAATGATCAAACATATATGTTATTAAAATACGTGTTATTATTTTACCTTTGATTCAAGCACTGCCACAACCATTTCTTTTGCCTTTAGAATATTCTCAGGTAAACCAGCGATTTTGATATGCGGATCTTAAACAAAACGTGTTAAATTATAATTTAATGAAATGATAATATTTTCTAATATTTTCTAGTTATCGGTGCGTTGCCAGTTTATTACGTCATTGAACATCAGCAAACCATACAAATAAATCTATATTGTGGGTTTTGTTTGTAGCTTTGTTGCAATCGTTCATTGACAGACATTGTTTATAGCGCGTAGGAAAAGTTAGATCTTATTAAGGTAGTTCTTAGGGTCTTCCTAAAATTCATTAAAATGTATAAAAAGCAAAGATCGTTTTTAAGTCTTTAATGGGTATTGAATTTCCCCAAACTGATAAAAGTCTTGGTTGAAGCAACTTATCAGCATTTGGTAAATTTTGTATTGTTCGAAATGTGAAATGTTAGCGAACTACTAAACAAGCGTTATCATTCATTGTTGTTAAAGACATTAATTGGTTGCTCTCAAATGTCTATGACGTGTCTTCATGTGCGAAAAGTCTTTTTTGTTGCAGAAAACATAACATGTTTACAAGATTAACACTTTTTGTCATCTTACTATAGGGACGCGCACTTTCCGAACAATGTGTAAAGATGGTAAAACATTGTTGTGTTTTTGAACTTGAGCAAAGTGGAGAGCTACCATGTAATTCGCATATGGACTAAAAACATATGGGCAAATACGCTTACTGTAATTTCACAGGGTTTTTTGTATTAACCTTATGACATTGAGTTCTTTCGTTGACAACTAAAACCATTTGATGTCAGGCAGAGTGCCAGAGTAAATTAATAAGAGGTCACTTCAGTAGTAAAAGGCTAAGCTGTAGTGGTAGATCATCTTGACACAAGTTGATCTTGACTATGAACGCATTTAAATTTGAATGCAACCTATTTCAAGGCATACTACTTTACTTCACACTTCATGTACTTCGACTTCCACAGTTAAAAAAAAACGCTCAAAAACCATTTGAAGTATTAAAAAAAATAGCTAACAATTTCTGTGTACTTGAATTCTCATGTTGTATGTTCATGAGCTCCGTGTTTGTTTGTGCAAGGACTGCTGTAACCTAATACAAACTCCTCGCGATTAGTTAATAGTATGCATTTGCGTAGTACCCCAATCAACAACAGGAAAAACCAGTTAAGTAAAATTTGTTATTGTTAAGACTCGCTCGTCTGTTTTTTATCACTGAATTATTTGACGTAAATGTCATTTCCTGAAGTCATTACCCCAGCAATTACGTTTTTCCGGAAATTAAACATGACAGGTACGATGGACCTCATGTTGTAAATACGGAACAGCAAAAAAAAATACACCACCTCCTGGGGTAACTGAAATTTCGAGATTTAACTTAAAATAAAAAAATCTTGAGATTTATCGAGGTTATAATAGGGTGTATGGGTAATACAAACTTTTCCACGTAACTCAAAAGGGAAAAGCAATACGTAATTTATGGTATATCAAGTATCTATACTTGACAAACACGATGTGTTAAATGCGTTAACAGTATATTAAGCTTTGTATCGTTATATGTGGGTAGTATAAAATAATAAACACTATATCCAATGGTGAAACTGGTCATTTGTCCTTCATATTGACATACATGTCGACCCATAAACAACACATTTCGCCAAAAAAGACAAATTATTAAAGAAAAATATTGAAGGTAGTAACACTATAAGTGCCTGATCACATGAGCCTGGCAAGCGAGATTTTCCGCCTGCCTATGGTCTCGTTTTGTAGTTGTTTTCTCAAAAAAGTGATATCCGTTTTCTTATAAACTGACTGGTCCGCCGGGATATCGGCTTTTTCAACCGGGATTATAGGCCCTAGAATGTATCACAAAAAGAGTACACAGAAACGTCTATGACTGTGTGAATGCAAACTTCATTTCGTTCCGGCTTTCGGGCTGTCTCGCTTACCGAATTCCTATGATAAGGGATTAACTCCTATTGGTTGAAACGTTTTACTATTAGCGCACGTGGATAAATAGTTTTGGCATTCGTCATGCTTCCGCTTCTGTTGTCCATTTTCTTACAACCCATGGTTAGCTGTACGACTGGTTTCTGGGTTTTTGCCACTCGCAGTTTTTTTACTAGTACTAGTAGCTTCTTACGATAATTAGGAGAAAGTGAAATAAGCCTTATTATAGTTCATTTTAACTTTAGCTTAACAAAAACATATCGCTTTGGATTTTTGAGATAACAAATAAAAAGTGGTCTATCTTTTTTATTTTTTTTTAACATTGTTCAACGTATTTTATGAGGGTAGCACAATCACCCATAAGTGCTTTTCGTGCGAGCCCTTTGATTACAACACAATAATTGAGTCATTAAAAGATAACAAAAATATGCGTATATGTGAGTTCACGGTATGAATGCATGGTATTATTTAGGATTTATTTACTTGGATTACAAATGAATAGAAATTTTGCTTTATATCGTATTGCCAAAATTTGGTATATTAATTTAACAAATGTTTGGTGTTACGCTTTAAGGATACTGTGGGAGATATAAGGAGTCGTATCGGGTTAGAGTTTGTTTATCTAAAACCAAGTGCTCTGCTTACATGACATAATTCGGGTATACGTAACCCATGAACGTTAATGTACCATGAACATCAATGACCCTCACCTTGTACAGAATTTGAAAAAGTTACCTTACATCTTGGGAAATATTTAATTATGTCGTCAACATGTCCGTCATTATATCCTGGTGTTACAATTGTTTATGTGTATTAATTTGTCAGAGGGTACCCTATGACGTCGTACGACGCACTTTATGAAGTACACAGTTGACAATCAATGCGAATTGTATCATTGTATACCGGATACAACCAAGTCAAAATATTTGTCTGGGATGGAAGGAAGATATAAACTTTTGAATTTTCCCACATCACACTCTGTGTGATATATATTTCTGGCATTCCAGAAATTACGCGTTTTTGCGCGTATTCCGACGTAGAGTTGTATACAGCCCACGTTCCTGGGCTTGATGTCATAGAACATTTTAGTCAATTTGTAGCGATAGTTTAGCGGAACTTACTAGTTTTCAGTAGATCAAAGAAGTGCTTTGTCATGGTCACTATAGGACTTTAACTCAGCGTTAAAAGCCACTTCACCGTGTCACTTTCTACCAATTTTATTCGCTTACAATGTTAATTCTTTTAAGTGTTTTTTCCTTATCAACAATCGCGGTTCAACACAAAAGGATGTCACAGTGAAATATTCCACATTGTAAAGGAAAAATATTTAGCGCCGTGATGACAATATGTTCGCATGAAGTAAAAAGATTACTACCAAACAGGAAAACTGGTGAAATAGGTGAAATGCCAGTCTTACTAATAGTATAGCACTTCAGACTTTCAGAAAATTGAAATAAGTACTAATCCATTCCTGATCATAATAAAAACAAATATTGTTGAACTGCACTCGGCAATGTTAGTTATACAACTTATTAAATAAAGTAAGATTGTTGGGGATGTCCTTTATTGTAGAGTTCTAGTTGTATTACCGCTGCAATACCTCTGCAAATGTCATTACCAGTTACACAACTCATTAAATAAAGTAAGATTGTTGGGGATGTCCTTTATTGTAGAGTTTTAGTTGTATTACCGCTGCAATACCGCTGCAAATGTCATTACCAGTTACACAACTTATTAAACAAGTAAGATTGTTGGGGATGTTTATCATAGGGTTCTAGTTGTAGTACCGCGTAGCCACAACTACCGGAATAACAGACTTCCTAATTTACTTTGGGATTTTTGTTGACAATTTTTATTGCATTCGCATAATTGGATTTTATACTTCTTACAATGGAATAATTTGTACTTTTCTGAATAATCATTTTAATAGACTTAGAAGAGGAGGATATTCGAGTAAACAAGCTATGAATTGTAGAAAATGTATACCGTGTTTATTAAATGTTCTTGTGAGCTTTTGCTCTCTTGACGTGAATACACCATAACGTCACCGATCTTTCCAAAAACGTTTCAAATACAATTTATATTTCACTCGTTGTTGGTTTATGCTCCCGCTTACTCAACGGAAATTTGCCTAGAAATGTGTCCCCTCCCCCTTAAAACCAATCCTACCGCAGTCACGCTAAGCTTTAGCTCATACCATTAAGTATAAGGTTACCTACCAACGGGAACAACAGATACAGCCAAATGTTTAATATTTTTTTAACCTTGGTAAGTTTAGTAAAAATAGGCTTATAACCGCACAGCACCATTGTACCCATAAACTACAGCACTGACCTAAACGATAATTTTGTTTTAATATTGTATTTTAAAAGTGTTAAATCCAATTGGATTTTTTTCGGAACTGTATTGTTCAACCGCATTAGCTCTTCGGGTACTTTAGCTGTACAAGTTTATTTTTATACAACTAATTTCTTTAAAGTTGAACTCTGCTTATACCCTGGGCCTTTCATGTGTGATGTGAGACCTCTAATGTTTAACCGTAGCGCGCTGCAGCTGTAGCTGCTTCGAAGTACTTTCCGGTAATGGATCTTTATGCATTTCAAATGTGCAGCCTTTTTTCTCTAGTATAAACACCTAATGTCATATCACAGACTTTTTATTACCCTCATTTGCTGTCTTTCAGAGAAATAACAAACCTTGCCCTACAGGCTTGGTCTGTACCAAAAACACCACAGATATTTCTGTAAAGTCTAAAGACCTTGCGCCATGTTAAAAAGAAGTTATTAAAAAACAACTTAAATGGAGATCTTATGTTTTTGTTGTTGTTATATATTTAAAACATCTGCTACTATCACGATATGTTTATACTACCAAAAAATCTTCCGGGTTGTCGTACAGCAGGAATATAATCCAAAACTTTTACTGAAAAGTTATTTTTACTTTTGTGTAGAACGTACAAAAAGCATCAAACACACAAAATTCTACGCTGAAAATTCTACGAATTTGCTTAATGACAACTATTAGATTTGTAATTTAATAGATTACAAATCTTTACTGAAACACAAAGTTCTATTATGGTTTCCAGCTACATTTTCTGTACACACTCAAACAGAATAACTTCCGTAAAGCAGGAGAGCTAAAGTTCACAATTTTACTGTGGAACTCCGTTGTTTTGAATTTTGTGGTCGTCGTAACCATATGATCGTAACAGATGTCACCAACGTGACCTAATGCCATGATTTTTCTAATCGTTTATCTTTGATGTGAATAAAACGACATAATGAGTGACAAGTGAAAAGTCACCAGCCATTAAAGTTTTAAAATTGTTTAACTACTTTTAAAAAAGCAATCATTACGGAAATACCCGAGTTACAATTTAGTATTAAAAGTATTCAAATTACCTTCACCATTCATCAAGTATACTGCGGTAGGGCAAGCAGTTTAGATAGGCGATTTTAAATCGATTTAGTTTTACGAATAAGAAAAACATCCAGGAATTTATCCCAGTCTCGACAACCCAGATCACAAATGATATATAAACAAGATATAGTTTAATCCACATTGCAAATACTACAACATGTACTGTACACATTAAACAGCTGACGATGTTTCCAGGTTGAAAAATAGGCGCGGCTGTTGAACGAATTTTCGGTTCATAAAAACATTGAATCGGAAAAACTAATACAAATTGGAAACCTTTTATCACTTCTTAATTGTCAACACTCGTATGTCGTCAGTGTCATCCACAAACCCCGTATTTACATTTTGAATTTTTTTCAGGGGGCAAAAAACAAACCATACGAATACGTGTAGAGACGTAAGGAGAATTCCCTTGGATATAAATGGGCATAGAACAATATATTAGCAATATATTAACTGATTCTCTGGCGACATTTGCAGTTTCACAAAGTTACGAGGATTTCCCTAAAAAAATTTAAAATGCACAAGCGCAATTCTTAATATACGAAATTACATTTAGTTGTTTATTAGTTTATTTTTTCTTGCGGTATTTACTACCTAGGTTTGGTAGCGTTTAACATTTAAGACGCACTGTCACGTATAATAACTATCACTGGTTAAGTACATCAGGACAAATGAGACCACAAATTGTTTTTTAAATATATTAAAAGATTTCAAGTCAGATCCCACTTACATTTTTCCCGAGCTCTCCAGCCACACTAACTCGAGATATAATTTATTTAACGTTTCTTTCTGAATTCAAATTTGCGCTAATGTAATGTATTGCATTTTATAACTAAAACATCTGTGTTTCTAGGAACTCTATCCAAACACAGAACAGTTTCACTGTTTTACATTACAATTTAGTGCCACTTTACCACAGAAAATTGCGGCGACAAAAATCAAGAATAAACGGCTTACCTCCCAAGGTATAACCCGACGTATTAAGTCAAGAGAATCGCGTGTAAATATGAAGGTTTAAGTTAATTTTAAAATTTCCGAGCTGTAATTCCGGGTTTTTATTTTGTTACCTTATCAGGACGACCTTATCAAAATGATTTCCTGAAGTAAAATAATTGTACCCATATGGGCCGATAACCATGACTTAATTTAGAAGACAACCGTTTCTTCTCGAATACAAACACTTTGTTTGTCGAATAACACGTTGATAACTGATATACAGTTTTCCTTAGGGTAAAATGACAAGTCTTGGTACAGAATACAGTCTAAGTACATGTAATATAAACTTTTGAAATTATTTCTCACTTATCTTAAAAACGCTACAATATTTAAATAGTATTTATAATAATGGAGTACAAGCGAAATGTACCATGTAAACAAACCTTGAGGAACAAGTATATTTACATGCGGTAAATACTATAGGTTGCCATCAAATCAGTTTTATTACTCCAAAATGTCGTATTTATATTGTTTATTAAACTAGAAATCTACGAGGAACTCTGTTTTAACTAAAATGTTTATATACATCACTATTAGGAATATTGAAGTATTGACGAAATGTAGAAAATTCAAAATGTTTTGTGGTTATCGGAAAGTTTATATCTTTTCTCATGTTAGTCTAACAATACGGAAACATTAAGCATGTGTTAATTGTATTTTTAATCAATGTCTGTAAACCTCGACCGTGTTGTCGTAGCGATGTAAAAACAATTTCGTGTGATTCTTCTTGACCGTACGGCTGTGGTCATGAGTAGCAGTTTTCGCATTACTGTAATGGAATAGTTATGTAATCATCGTCGCTAAAAATACAGGGATATTTACAAACTTCGTCGCGTTGCTAGTTTTGTTATTGCAAACCACCTGTAACTCACTTGGCGCTAAGGATAAACTAAATCGGTGTGATTCAATTCGCTAAGCTTTTTATCGTTTTAAATATCTCGCTAGTCATAATATTCGATATGTGCTTGTGCAATGGTTTTCCCCTAAGCTTCAACGTATGGACAAACAATTGTAAAATAAAATCACTGTGTGCCCTACAATATCGAAAGCTAAAAAAGTAATGCGGCGAAGGAAAAGCCAAATGTAGTCCACGCCACCTGCACATGCTTAACCAAAATAAAGGTTCTATGATAATGCTTCACTAGTACTGTCGTAGCAGCAAGACCATAGCGTGTTTATTAGAACAATTGAATTGTTCGCCAGAATGTTCTAATTATGGCCTAAAGCACGCAAATTTCATTAATTATTTTATCTGTGTCGGGTCAACCGGAGGGATCACGAGGAAATGGAAACCGCATTCAAAGTCCACTCTGCCAGTTTATTTTTACGTTGCTACCAATTGCGATGACCGCACTAACCATATTTCAAGCCATTCGCTCTCATCTGTTACGAGACGCAAGTCTGCGTGGAAAAAAAACGATGCATGCTTTTTGGTAAACAAGCAAGATAATAATCCAGTGCAAATAATCGGGTTGCATTGTTTCCAAATGAAGAGTATCGCCTTTCATTCAATCCAGGCTTGCAACAAAATAATAAATTTTGATCGGCCGTGACGGCGAGCACGGCAACCATTTTCAAAACTGTCGTTAAACACATCGTGATCGCCATTGTTATCGCCAGCAAACGCCAACCTTGTCAGTTTCACAGTTGAACGCGAAATGTACAAAGCAAACGTTGCGGGTTTCAAATTGTTCTGCTTACCTAAACATTTAACACTCTTGCCGTTGCTGTTGCATTGTTCTTCTCTATTAACAATACAATCATATAGTATTTACCTTTTTTGGACTTCGCTCCTATCTTGAGTTTCGAAGGCCAAGAAATGCGAGTGTTCGTCTCGCTCATAACCTATCATGTAAAACAAAAGGTCAGAAAATTCAGACATCGCAACCTTGCACCGACCGGCCACTCGTTGCATAAAACAGGATTCATCGTGTCTTTTAACTGACCTTAGTGAAGAACTCTTCGGCGTTCGGTCCCTCGCCGACTCCATTCACTAGAAAGAAACGAAAGTAGGAAACGCGTTGAGAATCGACGCTTGATAAAACATTAAGCGATCGTGGGTATTCGTCGTTATAAGCTCTAAGTAAATATGACATATTGTATTCGAAGTGATTCATCACCATTGCACCAGACCTTGTAACATTTGTTCCAACTTTCGCCTGTCGACGCGGACCTTGTCTTCCTTTTCGTCGTCGTTAAAGGATTCCTTCGGTATCTCGACCGGCGTTTCATCGTCGATTCCCTCGTCTACGGAGGCCAAGTTGACCATCATTGCAAGATCCGACTGCTTAACTTAGCTTGTGTTATCTGCAAAGCTTTGAAATTGAGCACTCGCCCGGGATATCATATTCAGCTTGATGTCACCGTCGAATCACGTGGCCGCGTTTCGAGTCGTCGGAAAACAATCTAATTAAGTGCGAACCAATCGCGTCACCTTGCTAATTATAACTACCTTTATATTTGTACTGTGGTAATAATTGTTGTACTTGTTCAACAGGTATTGCAACTCGACATTGGAGTATTGTTTTTTCGCATCGAGACGATGAAAAAAACATTTCTCTAGAAAAACTTTTGTTGCGTTTATGGTCGCGTGTTTTTTCTTTATCGCCATGACTTTCAGTACCAGATAATTAACTTTGCGTTGTAAGCTTAGCACGAGCGAGAACAATGCCGAATATACCCAATAGATATTCCTAGATGGCACAGAAACATGCAACAGGAAATTTGTCCTGTATTTAGATGACCTAAACAAGCGTGCAGTCTGTCTCTATTACGGTAGTATGCCCTTGGGTAAGAGTTTTAGTGATGTGATTGATTGTTAAACAGAAATGAGGGTTTGTTTACTTGCCTGGTGCACACGGCCTGGCTGCTTGTCCTTTAGACAGGCAGAGAATTACAGAAGTGTGCGTATTTCACCTTTTCAGGGAGACGTTTGACATAAGCGTGTTGGGAAATATTAGCCAACAAAATGTATTTATATTACATTTATAACGTAAAATTTGGACTGGTTTCATGCGTTACCGATGTCCAAGCCACTATGAGCTTGTACATCTTGAATAAAAGAAAAACACGCCTGATTATAGCAGAGAAATAACGAAATCCTAATATAGCGTCGTTATTAATTATAACCATTAATTCTGTTCATTGACCGGAATACTACGATTTAACTTGGCCTATACCTAAATTTAAGGAGTATAAAAAAGTGTTCCTACGCGACTACTGATAAGCTCATGCGTTCCGGTTTTTCAGGAAACGATTATAGGCAAACGACCCATATACTTGTTTCAAAGTGAAAACTTGCTACAGATATTCCTAATTCTATAGAATACTGTCGACTTTGCAAGTGGGTTATTATATCCTAAGACAATATTTTATTTAAAAGCTTCCTCACATATTCTTGTTGAGTGCCCAATGACACATATTTTTTGCATTGATATTTTGATTTTACAGGCTTTTTACCTAAACTGACCTACAAACCTTAATAAATTTTGTATAAAAATCGATGGAAATACCTGTACGAATTTTTCAGGAAGTTGAACTGAGTTAAAGGAAACAAGGGAGTTTGTTGACTGAGACATAACAGGATAGGGAGTAGATTTTTGTCGCACAGGAAACCAGCCAAACTTTCTTTTGCTGGGGGGTTTTGGTAACACGTACATCTATCTAAGGTATCCTGTAAACAGTTTAATATCAACAATACTCAGTAAAGGAACAGTTTTTCTGTTCTAAAAATTGTTTTCAAGTATTCAACTACTTAAGGCTCTTTCCTACATATCTGCAACTGACCATCACGAAAAAGATGGCGGATGTACGTTTTACCAGAATGTACCACGGTCTGAAATCGTGTAAACAAGCGAATCAACGTCTTTTTAACAAATTGATTGGATTTTGCCGTGCGTGTGTATTGTAATAGATCACAGATGATGTCATAGCGTGTAAAGAACTAAAAAGTACGG
>JAOBAZ010099998.1:0-19383 GCA_026546875.1 Pteroeides caledonicum | reverse complement strand
CGAACCATCCCTATTGGTTGTTTGGCCAAGAAAACAATGTGCACGTGATGAGGAAGGACCCTAAACTTGCATAAACCCGGACAATAACATAGATAATGGGTTCTATTGAATTTTGATTAAGCTTCCAAACCATGTTCTCCAACAACTGTGGTTTGAATGGGTAACGAAAGTCCTGCATGGTATACTCAAAAATGTTTTACCTGTTTGTTGCAGTTTAAAAGTTAACACGTATCCCAAATAGGTCAAATAATCTCCATGTGGTATCCACAAAACGTATTCCAGCGGTCACCACAGTTTTACTGGAGACTTTTAATAATCATATTACCAGGTGCCTAAGGTATCGCTTTATGAAAATGGAGCCGCATGTATCAGTTGAATGCACAAGTGTTTCAATCTCGCTGGAAAAGTACATAATACACCTAAAGTTATCAGTACTGGGTGGGTGACCGTGTGCCTGAAAACGACAGTTTGGCGTATGAGTATGAACGTCGGCCCCAAGTTGACCAGCAGCTGGGCTTCCAAATCCCCAGTGTTTATGGCAACATTACTGTACAGTGTAACAAGTGTGTGTTTACAGAGAGTGGAATCCAATGAAATTAGATGTTTTTCTGGTATCAAACAGTCAATACTCATTAATATAAGTTTCTATTTTAATAACACAGAAATATGTGTAAAATTAAATTACAGTAACTGTCCTTTGGTTATTCAAAATAAAAAAGAAATAAAGGGATTTTATAAGTTTATGGTGGGATATTCTGAAAAAAGCTTCAGTGGTCATGGCCAGGATTGTAGTATTCTAAAAGGAAATTGAATGATTTTAGTATATTTGTTAATGCATAGTCAGTAGAATAGATGGTCTGAAAACTCAAAAAATATTCAATAGAACTCATTATCTATGTTGTCTAAGCTTATGCAAGTTTGTGCCACCTTTGTGATCACATCCATTGAATATTGAGGTAAACAAAGAATAAGAAGGATTTGGAAAAGCACTCATCCAAGAGTTTGAATAATGGAGATTTAAAGCACAGTTATTGGTTGATTGTCCCAAAATACAATTGGCACATGATGATGAAGGTGCACAGACTTTGCAAAAACTGAGATCAACATACATATGGATAGTGAGTTCTATTGAATTTTGTCAGCTTCCAGGCCATCTACTCTACTGACTATGGTCAATGCTATTGAGATCTCACCTTTGGAGTTTTTCACGATAATGCTAGACAATTTTACCTGTCTATGTGAAACATCATGCCAGGAACAAGATGAATGCATGCCCCAAGACTCAAGATTAACCCAATCACTGTGTAGCACTTACTGCGACCACTCCAATAACTTTTTATAGCTCAGACTTCCCATTGACAAGAAAAATCAAATGGCAATAGACACAGTGAAATACTGTGTTGATCTGCAGATTCTGGTATATACCCATTGGTAAACTTCATGAATAAATAAAGACCACAATTACAACTGGTCATCAGTTTTAAAATAAGGAACATGTGTTGCTGGACACGTTTGTGTATTTTGTGCTTATTACCGGTAATTCAGTATGTACAAATATGATATAAAAAATATTGAGCGATCAAGCAAATCTTGCTGCCATTTTAACCTTGGGGCATGTTTACAACTGTCTCTGGAGATTCTTCCATTGGAAGATCCCTTTTATAGTTGGCCATTAGCATTTAAACCCCTTATGGCCCCGAATTTTCCCCCCTGTCTAAAATTGTCTAGCATTAAACTAGTAGGCAGCTAATTACATGTAGGTATAAATAGTTAACATATATTACTCTGTCTAAAACCAGACAATTTTATTAGTCAAGAAATCCCTCACCACCAATGGGTTAATTATAACCATAATAGAAAAAGTACTTACTAGAATTAGCTTTTGTTTCTGCTACAAAAATAAAAAGTATATTTAACTGTAGAACAGCATGTTTATGACCTGAAATGTTACAGAAATGTTTCCTTGGTACCTGTTATTGGTAGCTTTAAAATAAGATAGCCAGTTATTGAGAAAGCCACACCAAAAGCCCAGACTGGTTTCCAAAATGGCATCATAGCCTTGACATGTTTAGATACTTGTTGAGCTAACATATTTGTGCAGATATAATGCTTCACTAAAAATGAAATAAGCCTTAATATAGCAGCAAGTATAGAATAGTTTAAAACATAAAACTTATATCACATTTCAGAATTGAGCTTGGCTGTCTTAAAATATATCATAGAACTAGAAGCTATATATAAGCAGATATCATAGAAGCTCTTACAAACAGTAATCTATGATCTGCATTTATATATGGTACAGTGTTGTACATACACACTGGATATGCATTTAGTGCAGACAGCCACTATCATGAATAATATCATGACATGAGGCATATATTGATATAATATCACATTATGTACCACATTATTTTATATGCCTTGGTAATACAGTATACCTAAAATAAACATAGAAGTGATAGACTTGAACATAATGACCAAGCCATTTTCACTACCACTCTATTGTGAATTTTAATTGTGAATTAAAATGTAATTATTGATTATCATTATTATATCAATATGTAAGTTTGATTAGTCAAAACTAGTAAAAATCTGACACACAAAAAGTCCCATAAATTCGAAGAATTTTTAAATTTGAAAGCTACAGGAGATAGCCTGTAACATATTGTACACTTTGAATATATAAAGTAGTTGTACAATAAATACGTACCACTAACAAGCGTCGACAATTTTAGCTTTCTGAATTTACTCCTTGTTTCTTTCACAAATTCTACCAAGGTGCCCAGGCCTATTTTATTGCGAGCATCCACTGACCAATAATATACTTTTACGTAAAACCAACATGGCGGTCGAACGTGGTCTTTTAATAAAGCAAGGTGCTGAAGCACGAATTTACTCTTCTAGTCTTCTTTCCAGACCGGTTATCGTTAAAGAAAGATTTAAAAAGTCGTACAGACACCCAGCACTGGACGAGAAGCTTACACATCGACGTACAACCCAAGAAATTCGCTCAATTGCACGGTGTCGAAAAGCCGGCATTGCAACTCCAGTAGTGTATTTTACCGACTATGATACACATAAAATTTACATGGAAAACGTCTTAAACTCGACACCCGTTAAAGATATTATTAATTCAAAGCTAGGGAAAGGTCAGTCGTTGGACAGCTTAGCAAAAAAGATGGGTATTTTGCTGGGAAAGATGCACTCAGTCGATGTTATCCATGGCGATTTGACAACTTCAAATATGCTTTGGCGGGAAGAACAGGATGACATCCTCTTGATTGATTTTGGTTTAAGTTTTATTTCGTCGCTTGTTGAAGATAAAGGCGTTGATTTGTACGTGTTGGAGAGAGCACTGCTGAGCACCCACCCAAACACAGAGGAATTTTTTCAAATAGTTTTGGAGAGTTATCTTGAGGGCAACAGTGAACCCACGAGAGCAAAAGAAGTATTAAAAAAGCTTGATGAGGTTCGATTACGAGGCCGTAAAAGAATAATGGTTGGGTAAAATTTGACAAAACAATTACACTCAATTTTGTTGTCACTTTTTCATGCTATACCAGTTGTTACCAACAGCGATCAACTTTGAAGTAAACATCTACTCTATCATTCTCACACAAGATGTTTAGCTCTGTCGGGAATAATTGTTGTAAGTATATATGGTAAACTTACAAAATCAACCCGCACGTAGAGGTCACGTGTGCTCACAATTTAGTAATACAAATATACAGTACCACAGAACAAGGAATGACAGCAGGGCAACTCAGGGCGGAACCTTTGAAGTTTTGTGTCCTTGCACATATTGCATTATGCATGTTGTTGGCCATTATCCTGGCCAGTAAACTGCATGTTAATGAACAAAACAACCAATAAATATACTAAACTGCTTGTCTGCCATTATTCTGGCCAGTAAACTGCATAAAATAATAGGGTGGACATGTTATATATGGCTGTCAGAGTTTCCCTTCTGTTCACCATCTATTGTGTGACAGTACTGTATTAGCTTTCTCAAAGGTACCAAACATCTCTGGGGGTCGGGTGGGATTAGACAACTACAGTGTTACTCCGTGCTGACAGTAGGATTATTTAGTACTTTATATGATACACATAACATACTAATTTGAGTTGAGTTACTTTTTAATGTCAGTAAAATACTACCGGTATGTACTTTATCACCAAAATAACTGTATTAATTAATTAATTAATTAAAGTACATGTATCAATCCTTTTGTACTGGTATATTATGGATTTGAAAAACCTATGCCTTTTAGAATATAGTGATGAATACCAGTATCTTTAATCACATATATGGTATTATAACATTTAATAGTTTTAAAGGTGTGAAAGGATTCCCCCAGCAACAACAACAGTCTCTCCAGTTATGTATGCTGCATCATCGGATGAAAGAAATGATGCCACTCCAGAACAATCTTCTACTGTACCAATTCTAAAACAAAGCAAAAACTATAGTCAATTTAACCCATGCATTGCAGGACTGCTGCAAACAGTACTGAACAGACTTTACTTTGTCTAATGCCAGACGATTTTACTTGTCAGGAGAAAACCCTCCTGCCATCAATGGGTTAATGGTGGCTGCTGTACTTACAGTGTACAAATACAGGTACATGTACATGTATAAGTTACACGTAACCCAAAGGCAATGACAACCACATAACAGATTTTACTCTACTGTATCTAATGCCAAGTGATATTACTTGTCAGTTGAAACCACCCCACTGTCAATGGGTAAGGCCATATCATGTTAATATGCCACCTGACCAAGTCTGGTATAACAAATGCTCAATGTCAGGAATAACATAAGATTATAAATACACTAATATAATATGTTATCCTATTTTCATTTTGCCCAATTTACTTAATAATTACAGTTTTAACCAATTTCCTGATCTTACTAAGTTTAATTTTTTTGATTTTCATGTTACTGATGATTATTTTCAAACATGCAACACTGGATTTAATTTTAAGATGAAAAATTGATACAGAAGAATAAAGTAATTATGCCTTAAAGGACACTGCCAACAAATCTTTTTGTCTCAAATGAAAGTACTCTTAAAACTGTTTAGTAACTTCTTTTACAGTTTTGTCATATCTTCCTTAGTTCTCCATATATTTCAATTTCAAAAAATTCAGTAAATCGTCCAACATTTTTGATTTTACCAGATATGCAAAAATAACGTCAAGTGCAGGATCATGCAAACTTTTACCTTGAAGACCACATTACAATATCTGACTTAAAAATGTTATCTTAACACTTTGCTGTTACTTGTTGGTGTGGAAACCGTCAAACAAACATTTGACTTTGAATCCGTCGCACGGGGAGACGTTTAACAAATTTTAACCAGCACATAACGTCATCAAATCCGGAGTTAATGAGGTTAAAAATTGTTCCAAGACAGCGGACTAGAAAAAGCACTAATTATAATCATCTCAAGAACTAAACAAGATATGAAGAAACTGTATAAGATGTTATTGTTAAACAGTTTTAAGAGTTCTTTCACTTAACCCGTTCACTCCTGAGCATGTTGTTTGGTCGACCTTCGTTATTTTACTCTGTCTAACGCCAGATGTTTTTACTCGTCAATGGGGAACTCCATGAATTCAGGAGTCAAAGGGTTAATACAATAACATCGTGACAATAAGTCAAGTGGTTTTTACTTGTAAATTTGTTTGATGTTCAGAGAGTAACTGTTCAAATTATTCTTGCAGTATGAGATGCACCTGACGAGACATCTGAGACATCAATGGTTGCATCTGAGAATTCTCCTTTTTACGCTGAGCAATGTCTATGTCAAGCCCTCCCAGCATATTTTAGGCTTGACCTGACATGTAAGCACTGTAGAAAAAGTTTGAAAAAACATTCTATACTGTACCTTTTTAATGGTGTTTTCAACAAAGCTGCCTCTTTCTGCACTTCATTCTTCCACAGCTGTAGTAGATAACAAGGTACAAATTAGAGTTTCAATAATTTCTTTTATTTGCATTTTATCAGCACATGATTGTACAATAGCTGTGCTGTGGCTTTCAAACACTGCGACTGTACTGTAGTGTGGCTTTCAAACACTACAATTGTATTGTACAGTCTGTGGCTTTCAAACACTACAACTGTCTTGCACTGTGTGTCAACTACAAGTTGTTAGTTTTAGCAAGGACATGCTGCTGTAAAAACTCCTGCATCAATAAAGGATGTATTAAGTCCATGGTGACCATACTGTAGTACTATGTACACCTGTTTGTACTGGTAACAGCTAACTCCAACTGGAAAATTGTCACATTCACTGGTAGTATGTTAATATAGGAACATGTTGATGTTGAACACAATACTAGCATGACAATATCACCAAAAAATTTCGTTAATAGTGGTATATTTTATTGTTTGTACTTTTGTTTTTATTTTTGACATTTGATATATACCAGTATACTATACATGTTTTTGTTATCATGTCACTTACTGCTGCACTGAGTTTTGTCTGAATAATTCCTGGTGCTATGCAATTAACACGTATATCTGGAGCCAGTTCACTTGCCAAAGTTTTTGTCAGGCCCAAAAGTGCTGTTTTGCTTACACTGTAAGCACCTAGTCCCTAGATTGAAAATAAATTCGAAAAACTTCAAGCTAACAATCAATATGGAAAATGTTAGTAAACTGCCATGAAATGAGAGGTTTTGGTGATATATTGAAGGATTAGACTATTCTTAATTTAATGATGGTCCTTCAATTGATACATCAACAAAACTGTGCCTCTGGTATGCTCAATTTGCCACCAGAAGAGGATCAATGCTGATCTGACATGAGGGGTACAGATTTGTTAATTTACACAGATATATGTATAGATTTATACATGATATATGTACTGACTGACAGGGGTACAATAGTCAATTGTATAAATTTCATTATTTCTCGAGAGTGGAAAGGGGGGGCTAAAACGATTTTGGGAATATGCACCCCATGCAAAAGTGAAATTGTATCTTGTAATTGCATACTGGCTATTTCATAGAGGTAAGTCGCATTCAAGTCAAAGTTAGAGTTGATGCTTCAATGAGAACCAGATGTATTTTAAATACAGTATAAATTTATCTGTGGGTCAATGATAAAATTGTCTATGGTTGCATGGTGTTCAGTACAGTAACCCTTTATATAAAAAATACAGTAAATAGTATTAGAATATATAACACCATTATTAACTAGCTAAGCTTACTGTAAATACCTGGAAACTATCATATCCTGCAATAGAAGATATTATTGTTATAGCTGCATTCCTGTCATAAAAAATAGGTAAGTAAAAATAGGTAGCAAAATTAAAAACCTCTTTACAGCATATGATATAATATATAACTATTTTTTTATTTATACATGCAGACCAAAAACAAAGTGTTGAGAAAAGGAGGAAAACTAAAAAAACAGAAAATAAAATTTGACCCATTGACAATGGAAGGTTCCCGTAGGCATGAAGTAAAATTGTCTGGTGTTATAGCCAAATCTATTAGGTGGCTGTTTGCAGCTGGGAGCACAGAGAATGGGTTATTATGAAGGCTTTAAGATTTAGGGGTGTTTAAGAGTAAAATACTTACTTTTTCATGTGTGGAACACATTCCTTGATCAAGAGAAATGCAGACTTAACATTGATATCAAAAATCTACAAAATAATTGAAAATAATGTCCCTGAATATTCATTCACATATTTAAAAAGTATGTGGTACCATATCTAGAGTACATTAATTAAAATTATGCATAATTATACTACATGACATGTATCATAACATATCGTACCTTGTCCCATGTTTGTTCAGTGATCTAATTAATAAATTATTTGATAACAATATGAGTACTATATTATATTTGGTACAACACAGTAAATATTAATGAAATTACAAAAGTGTCTAACATTCAAACATAACTCACATCCAGAATTGGACAAAATACTGGATTGATACCGGCATTTGAAATTAAAATATCAATTTTTCCAAAATCCTCTACTGTCTATAAAAACAAAACTTGACATTAATTTATTGAATTTAATAAAAATTATGAATTAAATAAAAATTATAGGTTAAAAAATAAAGTTCACCAAAGCAATAAAAACAAATTTTCATGGCATACCTTCACTTAGTTACAAGCATAATGATGTTTTAAACAGCCACAGGTCTAACAGTTTTGTTTAGCAAAACCATTTTAATACAGTGAAATAAGCCAAACATTAAACAAGCTAAAAATAATCTTTAATATTTTCTAAAAGTTTATTTATTTGCCTGGAATTTGGGACTTGCACTATTAATTAATATACTTAACGCTTTATTGCATAATGTTTACTTTTAATATTTTACTCTGGCTAATGCCAGACAATTTTACTCGACATTGGAAGAACCTCTATGCAATAAAGGGTTAACAAACTATCTCCATTAACCCTTTTTAATATTTTACTCTGGCTAACGCCAGATGATTTTACTTGACATTGGAAGAACCTCTATGCAATAAAGGATTAATGTTTCAGTACAGGATTTTAAATTTTGAATTTCTATATAGAAACTTAATTAAGACGCCTTGGTATAATACAGTACCTTCTGAATCATTTTTTTCCTGTCTTCATCTTTTCCAACGTGACAGACTACACCTGCCACTTGAATACCTTCATCATGCAAGGTTTTGATGGCTTTATCAACATTTGCTTGTTTTCGACTGCTAATCATCACTTTTGCACCATCTTGTCCTAGACGTCGGGCAATAGCATAACCTATACTAAATATATAATGTTTATGCTGGTCACACATGGCATAATCAAAGAAACTAAGTCCTAATTTAGCGAGAGTAATTTCTTAAAACAAAGAATGTTTGTAGAATTTGGTAAACTTGCTGGACAGTGGTTTTCTTGTTGTAGTAGAAATTTTATAACTATAAACATACATGTATAACAACTAACTTGTGCCAATTGAAATTGTCCATCTGGGGACAGCAATTACATTACTTGTCAACAGTCAACATTATACAAATAATGTCAACTATCTGAAAAGTCAAAGAACTCATTATATTGTTTTTGCCCAAGTTTGAGGTCCTGCCAGTTTGTGCAAGTTTGAGGTCCTTCAACATCAAATGTATAATATTGTCTTCTTGACCAAACAATCAATACATGTAGGAATAATTTATATTGTTCGATCACCAGTAACTTCAAGCAATTTTACATTTAAGCACTGTTAATATTTACATTGGCCACAATTCAATAGGCATGTGGAGAGGAAGGGCCACTAACTTGCACAAAAATTAATCAACATAACTAATGAGTTCTATTAAATTTTAATCAAGTTTCCAAACCATGTACTCATTGTTTATACTTAATACTGTACATACATGTTTGCTGACATGCTAAATAATAAGACATATGTGTACTAGGTTGCTTTGTGCTAACAATATGTATCAAAGCTGTCACAGTCTTGTTACACTCTCTGCAAACCTGGCTACTTGCACAATTTAGTTTTTGCTGGTACCGTATACTAACTGTAGTAGCAATAATAGATTATTTCTGTGATACACACCCCTCTGTGGATGCTGTGACTATGGCAACCTTCCCACTAAGACTGGATGAATGTCTTGTGACTTCCATAACTCTTCTTGCCACATGCAATAGTCTAGTGGCAGAAATCATGAATTTTATCCACCTGAAATCTTGTTAAAAAATTAAGGATATGTGAAACGCATATGGGAATTGCGCAACCAAAAGTTCTAATTTGTGCATTTAAATATTGCGGTCAGCGGCATATAAAAAAGCCCGCAACTTGTGACTCAGCGGTAAATTTTAAAACATTCCGCGATTATTCTTTCAGCGGTTGACTTCGAAAAAATATATTTTTACCATAGATTTTACAATGCATCAAGCAATGTTAGTGGTTATTAATGATAAATAATATACGAGGAACTGAAATGAAATACGTTAGCTTTACCACAATAATTTTAGTATTATTCACAGTTTATATTTTACATTCTATATCTGTAATATACACTCTTTTTAAACCTCCAAAATGCGAGGGAGATGTGATGAAATGTATCCATCCTTATTACAATAAAATATGGGAGCAAAAGTTTACGGTAAATTATTTTTTAATATTGCTCAATGTGCATTTTTTGTGTAATTTAGATCTCTTTTTAATTTGTTTTGTATGTATAATTTATTTTGCACAGAGTTGTTGCCTTGAAAATTCATGTATTTTGTTACTGTAATCATAATTCTAGGTTTCAATATTTACTTCCACAAAAGCCAATTCTCAAAAGATGGAAACAGTGTGGATTAAAGAAAATTTTAATATGCTGGAGGCAACCACAGTGTTTGTAGATTTATTACCTGATATTATTGTATTTATTTACTATTTGTTTTATTGAGAAATTGTACAGTTTACTGTACCCTGCTACTAAAATGATGTGTTGAATGACTAAGAATGAAGTGGAGTGATGGTATATTCAGTTGACTTGGGTTTGGCAAAGTCTATTGCACCTTTTTACTGACCTAAATTCATATACACGGTAGTTTTGTTGTAGAACAGAAAGTTGAAATTTTGTATTAAAAGTTTTATCAGTGGTCCAATGAGGCTAATCTGATGCAGCTTATCTGCATAATAATGTATGTGTAAAATTGTGCAAGAATCAGTGTGCAGTAATCTGTAAAAGAGGGATATACAAAGGGCCAAAGGCTCCTACAACCCATCTAGATGTATAACCCGTGGTGACCTATTTGGTTTAGCCTGTGTCCCAGTCTTGATTTAAATAACTTTAGGGATATCTCAAGGACTTTTGTACTACCGGTAAGTGATGCCAAGTTTATAATTGTAATACCTCATTTCCAGTCCTTTTGCTTGGTCTTTTACACAGTTTAGTATGTGCGAGACCGAGCAAAAGGACTGGAAATGACACATTACAATTATAAATTGGCGTCACTTGGTAACCCAAAGATCTCCCTCCAGTTAGATAAAGTAAGTATCGAGCTCACTGAGACAACCTAGTACACACGCTCTGCCTGGGTACTAGGTTGAAGCATTGGTGGACTGGAACACAGGCTGGCTTGAGTTCCCCTTTCACTTTAGAAAGTCAATACTGTACTAAGGGCACTGTTACAATAAATTTGATTTTTACTGTCAAAGAAGATTGGAATTACTGGTACCAGAATTATGCCCTTGGCTAACCAAGGGTATAATTCTAGTACCATCAATACCTTATCTTGTTTTATACTTCAGTGATGTTGAATAAGTACTTGTAAAATGCATAACTGGTAAAACATACACCAAGCATGATAAAACTTAATAAATAAAAGCTTACCGGTATTGACAACAAAGAGTTTGCTTTAGAGGTATGAGTTGTATACATTTACATGTATGACATACATAGGTCACATATGTTATGTGTCATGATTTGCATGATGACTGTCAATGTACATTTAATGTTTTTATGATTGTTTGCCTTTGTTCCAGGGGAACTCTAACCCCTGATAAATTTAGTTCTATAGCACTGTAAAACCTAACATCATATTGTAAATATATACCTGTATATTGTATGGAAAGCTAATGATTTACCAAAATGTTCAAGCCACAAATTTCACTGTTTTTGTTGTGCTTCACTTATTATGAGCTGTACTGATAGTAAATTTACTTTTCCTTAGAAATGTCAATGTGAGTATTCCCAGATCCACTAGACGTAATGGAACTTTATTTGTTCACATCTACCTGCATTCTTATGGTTCACAACCTTTTAAAGATAAAATGGCTTCACATAATGTTGCACCTTTGACAAAATATATGATTGAAAAACAGAAACAGTTTAACCTTATGTCGGACAAGACTGATACAAACAAGGTAGTCAGTACATCACCATTATCTTCTCTAATACCATGTATACTGTACAGATCATATACACTGTACAGGTATTTGTATTCACAATATTTTGCCTGTTCCATTTTGTAGTAAATCTGGGGTGGATTTACTGGGAGGGGGATGCAGGAGTGTGCACTCTTCCTAGCCTGGAGTAGAGGGAGTGCAGGACAGTGTGCACTTCCTCAAGCCATGAGTAGAGAAGGTGCAGAAGGGGATGCGCTTTCCTTTAATGACTAGAGGAGGTGCAGGGTGTGTGTGCAAATTTCCTGGTCAACTGTTTATTCAACTATATATACAATGTATACTGTAGTGTCTATATGAATACCAGTATTTTATATGTACATGTGCTCCTGGTATGGTATTTGACTCTATATATTTTGTGTTGACTGATCATATGGAATTCCAATGATGGCCAGTCTGACACCCACAAAAGTTTAAATACTGGTAGTCAGACACAACAAACCCACAAAGGATGGACGGTAGACAGACCAGCATCAAAATCAGGCTGCATCCATGCTTGCAGTAAATACTGTAATATACAGTAATAAACACTTAATCCATTGTCTCCAGGAGAGTTCCTTGGCAAGTGGAATAGTCTGGAATTATTTAGCCTGGGTGAAATGTGTTTGTGCTGGACCAGTATGCATTGAATAGATTATGATTTATCACACACACACACACACACACACACACGCACACACACACACGCACGCACGCATGCATGCACACACACATACTGAAAGTTACTGAAAGTTGTTTTACATGTTTTCACCATTTTAGAATACAACATCTGATACCCCAGACTCTCCTGTTACCCACTGGAGACCAAGATTGACATTCCATGTTCTCACAGATCTAATATCGTTTGACAGATATGCTGTACCATCGGATATTTACTCTTTGTTAAGGTCAGGAGTTGCTTAGGGTTTGAGAAATCAACTTGGTGCCATTGGTCCCAAACTTCTTTGCAAATTTGTGCCCAGTGGCCGCGAGTGTTTGCAAATTTGAAGCCATATTCAAAGTCGAAAATCGATTTCCTTTGCTATTAAGACAAAGCAAGATGAGGTTTAAAACATTAAAATATCTAATTTTTTCGAGGATTTCTTGATCAAAACATCTAAGAGCATTGATGGTAAAAGTACAATGTAACAACAAATTAGTTTAGCCGAGTACGCGCGTGCATTGCCACGCAATAGTGCACGCTTGTGGCGTCAGCCAATCGAATTGCGCGTTATATCACGCTTAAAACCTCGCGTTGTGCAGTTATGGTATAATAATGCTCTCGGAATGTTGGAAGGAATACTCGAGAAGCGTGTAAAACACTCAGCTATGCTTCTTGTTTTACAAGTTTCTGTCGTATTCTCCTGATGTGCGTTATTACACTACAATTATTTCTAGCTGTCTATTTGTACGTGATAATAATACATTTTAATTTACCTTTTCTAATGTACTTGTAAACTCCGAATTTTTACATGGATGCTATAAGTATTCGCTTTAGAGAATTTTGCCAAATTAATCTTGTTACATGATATTTCTTGAGTCTGTCCTCCCCGTATCTTTGTGAGCTACGAATACATGTACATATGAAACATAATATGTATGTTACATCACCCAGTGCTAAAAAAAATACATTACGAACGAGTTTAGCGAGTGAGTAAACTATTGTTTGAGAAAACAATCATATCTTCGAACCGCTCTGTAATATTCTTTTTATTGCTGTATATCGGCAAAAATGAAAAGAAACTCAATACTTTTATTGTATTTCACCAGTAAAATATGAAAAAGATGAGTGTTTTTATAGTTTCCAGTAAAACACCAATGTCCATATAATAAAGTAACGTAATTATAACACTATTATTTTTCTTTCTTAATAAATTTTTTCTATATAACTTTCTTGACTTTTTTTTTAAGTTTTTCTCCAACTGGAACATACACCCCGATTCTTTACATCGATGAGTTGGAAATGCTTGAACGAAATTTACAGGTAATCAACGGAGAAAAATATTTTGTTGTCGAACAAAAAACTTTCTCGACCGAGATGAGAAAAGAAAAGAATATTTGCTGAAATTTAAAGATTTCGTACCGTTTGTTCTTGCACAGTTGAATGCATTTCCGCGCATGTCTACATAGAACATTTTCAAATATATTAATTCCGTGGAAGTGGAAACATCGCCCGTCAAAACATGTTTTGATATTGTCATCGTGAGTTATGGAAGACGTGATTGGCTTAGGGCGCAAACATATAGGTATCGAAGTAAATCAATGAATACTGTACTAGGCATGCGCATCAGAAGTGTACGCACAGTGTACTTATTTTTTTAAGTTTTATATTCTTGTTATGCTGTCCATCGGTTACGAAGGTGACTAAGTGAAGTGCTTAAGTCTCCGATACAGCAATGAGCCTCTTGCACTATGAAACGAACGTCTGCACGTTACACAGGAATGATCTTGGCTTCCTGGATTATTTCTGATCTACAGTAGTGCCTTCGCGTTGCTTTATCGGCTCTTCTATTTTCGATGCGCCCCGTGCCGCTACTGGTAACCGTCAGCCGTGCTTGTTGATTTTTGATCAATTTCTTGCCATTTACTCTTGTCAGTCCCAACAGCCTTTACATGCTTTTCATCACATAAGCCAGAGCATACAGTCTACTGGCTGCGCCGTATGCGGAACGCAATCTGTGCGCGGACAAAAATTTCAGAAGTTTCGATGCGTTCAAACCTCCTGGTCATTTTGTTATTCTGTGAGTTGCATTGTCCTTCATGTTCTGTCAAATTGTATATGAACTTCTCGTGTTGTAGGGGCTCCAATTTGAAAATCTCTTTTTCATCTGTATTTGTAGTCCATTAATTCCAGTGTACGCGAAATGGCTCTAAAGATTGAATATTCACCGATTGGTATTGGGAAGTTACGAATATGGAGACATGTTCACATTTCAATGGACTCTATGAAAAACTTAGGTACTCCACCAAAAGTATATTTTTGTTAATCACGTCTTCCGCCATTTTGGATCGTATTTTTACGTTGCTATGTGACGATAAATCAGACCATTGGGAAACATTTAAGTCGCATTTGAGATGACATTAAAATTTGAGTTCTAACCGTTGTCGTTTGTACCTGTAGCAACATATACTTAGAAGTACCAACTTGCTTGTGAATTTCTGCATACCATAGATATTCAAGATGGCGAACGATTTGCCACTTCTTATGAAAGTGCCTCAAGAGATAAACAAGATATAAAGAAACTAGCTACTGTAAAAGGAACTTCCACATGCATCAAGACAATAAACAATCCTATTGCTAAAACCCTTTAACTTTTTGCTTTTGATTTTGACATTTAATTTTTTGAATTTTTCTCGATCGTTTCTTGTTTTGACATTTTGTTAGGCTTTACCGATAAAGATATTGACGAAGTTAAGGGAATATTCACGGACACCAACTTTTACTTCCTTGGTCTCACTTTTGGAATAGCTGCTTTTCACGTAGGTTACAGGATATCAATGTACAGTAAATATCCGCGTAAAAAGAACGAACGGGTTAAAAACAGCTATGTCGAAGTTTTCCAAAATTTGTGCATCTCCAACAAAAAACTACTTCAATAATGTTAAGTATATCTTTTTTCAATTTACGATTAACTGAGTTGTTTTTATTTAATAGTTATTGTTTGATTTCTTGGCTTTCAAAAATGATATTATGTACTGGAAGAAACGTTCTACGATGGTTGGCTTATCCACGAGAGCAGGTTGGAAAATACTCGGTCTTTCCGTTTGTTGTTAATTGGTTTTCAGCCTTTTAAGGTGGCTTGATACAGTTTGATCAAACTTGCTAAACAAATGTTGCCAAAACTGTATCGAGCCATCTTAAGTGCGCACACAAAGTGAGGTTGGTGTAAATTATTTTTTCGAAGTTTTTGTTCCCAGGATTCTCTAAGATATTTTAGGTCTATACTATAGTTTGTTTCACATCGGATAATTTTGTTACAGGGGCGGATCGTAGGCTTTCATATCTTGGAGTGGGTGTATCGGTCTAATGTACAAGCTTTTTTGAAGCAGTTTTCAGTTCAGGAACATTGTTTTAAAAATTTTAGCAAATAAGCCAATGAACAGAGGTTTCTGAGGTGGGGCGGTGATGAATTATAGCACTCTTGCAATTGACAAGATGAAATTCAAAATGAGCAGTTGACAAATTTCATTTTTGTTGTAAGCCATTAATGATGCCCGTCTGTCCACTTGTAATCACGTGGCTATGCCAGTTGACGGAAGTTACCGAACAGCGGCTGATCAAAATATCAGATATGCAGATTTGCCATTAGGGAGTTTGAGCATGAAGGACGGCGACACCGCGACAACGGAAAAAGCAAATTTACGAAAAAACATTACCCTGTATTTTCCGTTATATCAGGTTTAACACAGTTTGAAGTGTTTATTGGAGGATCTTTATGGTTAGAAAAAGTTCCCATGAGCCGCCTGAAGTATTGCTTGTTGCGGCGCGAGATGTACTTGTTGCGTAAAAGACATAAAAATGTTCAGTTTAACGTTTTAAACAGACCGAAGACGGCGCCCGAAACTTCCGTGGGACTTCAAATTATTCTGGTTCCCACTAGTCCCAATTTCCATTGTTGGTGGTTTTTGTATGTGAAAGAAATACATTGTCTGTCAGAAAAGAATACAATGGTTTACCAGTATGAACCATTATGAACCAGGTTTTCCATCACGCATTTTCTTGTGCCTCTTGCAAAGTTCTTTTATTATCTTTATAACCATTTCGTCGTTCCATGGAACGCTTTTATAATGAGGACCAAATAAAATACTCTTTTGTGTTGATTCTAAATTTTCCTCGCTAGCCTCGTGTTCATGTCGGTTGTTGAAAATAAGCTTTAGTTCTAGGCGAGTTCAACAAAGTAAATTAAAAATTTGCAGCACAAGAAAAAATATTTTAATCAGTGGCCATTATTATTGGCTCACTTGTCATTAATGACTTGCTACGTGTACACACGACGTACCTTTTTTTTGTTTTGTGTAGTTCTTTGGAGATGTGTTAGTACGGCAATAATATTTCTTTATCTACTCGATGAACAAACTAGTTTACTGGTATTAATTCCGACTGGAATTGGAGCTATTATTGAGGTACTGTATTTTTTAAGTTGTTGGTCACTGCAAGTACCTATACGTACCATGGAACAGTAGCATGTTGAAGGGGGGTCAGCGCTCTCGGTTACCATGTTGAAGGGGGGTCAGCGCTCTCGGTTACCATGTTGAAGGGGGGTCAACGCTCTCGGGTACCATGTTGAAGGGGGGTCAGCGCTCTCGGGTACCATGTTGAAGGGGGGTTAACGCTCTCGGGTACCATGTTGAGGCGGGTCAACGCTCTCGGGTACTATGTTGAAGGGGGGTCAACGCTCTCGGGTACCATGTTGAAGGGGGGTCAGCGCTATCGGGCTCCATGTTGAAGGGGGGTCAACGCTCTCGGGTACCACCATTTTGAAGGGTGGTCAACGCTCTCGGGTACCATGTTGAAGGGTGGGCAGCGCTCTCGGGTACCATTATGTTGAAGGGTGGTTAACGCTTTCGGGTACCATGTTGAAGGGGGTGACACAAAGTCACAAATATACTCTAGAGAAGAGAATCTTCTGCTTTGTTTTTGCAAGTACATTTTAAAACAACAACAAAACAGGCAGGGGGCATCGGAACGGTATCGTGCCCCCTCCTGCTAGGAGACGTTGGCACGCTACTATCATTTACCATTGATTAACGCCTTAGTTTTATCATTTGATTAATCTTATGGCCGTACCATGCTACTAAGTTCATATCGTTCATATCATTAGGTTATTATTATTATCATTAGGTATTACTGTCCAGGACTCTTCTCTTCTGGCGTTAGACAGAGTAAACAAACGACGGGTTTACTTGAGCGCATAGTTCGCTGGCAGGATACAGTAGACTCCTAATTGACGAACTCTATAATTTCATCAAATATGATCTACCAACTTTTTTTAAGAAGAAAGTATCAGGGGTTCTTAACAGGCGTTCTCGACAGACTGATGTAGTGGTCGCCATTTCGACTACAAGATCGTGCACTTAGCCTACTTTCAGATCTCGCGCCATTTGCTCACGCGAACTGGAAATTGGTTTAAGGCCGTATAAAATGTTAACATAATTGTACTTGTCACACCGAACAGTTGTCGAGTTTGTTTTATTAGGTTTCTATATCGAGGGGATTAGCTTTGAAACTAATCTTGATGCAACATGTAGCCCGGTCTGTTACGAAGTTTTTACCTCGCTTATAGATTATATATATATAAACAGCTAGAAATTTCCGACTTATTTTTAAATTTAACTTATTTTTAATTATTTATTATGTGTTTGTTGAATTTTCATTAGATATGGAAGGTAGGAAAGGCATTAAAGATATCAATTTTGTGGAATGGAAGGCAATTTCCTTCAATCCAAGTGAGTAAATTTGTTTTTCTGCCTGGGTATAATGCAGAAGCTAATTAATGTCCAAGCTGGCGGTCGTCAACAGCGTGTACAGTAGCTTTGAAGTGAACTATCTCGATAACAACCAGAGATGTAATATATCTGTGAAATAACTTGGCAATATGAGAACTCATGCACCTAATAAAATAGTTACTGGACCATTTGTAAACAATTATCTTGTAAATTATCAATTTTTGAATGTGTTATTTAGTTTGGCGAAAAGAATAGCGAAGAGAAAGAGACCGAAGAGTTTGATACGCAAGTAATGATCTTTTCTAACCATGTCTTCGTTCGCATGCTTGACTATCTGTTTTTTGTGCTTGATTAGTTTGCCTGACTTAACATTCTTTGCCGGACTCTTTTGCTCTCTTTGTTTTACCTCCACCTCTGTCTTGCTTGCGTCGTGTTTCCATCACTCCGTTCTTTCTTTATATACCTGTACTCCGTTGCCCCTTTAAGGTCCACTATACACCCCATCTGTCGTTTCATTCCATTCTGTCCACCGTTTATCATGTCTCTTCACTCTCTTCCTGTGTCCGTCACACCATTCGTTCCTTACTCCTTTCCTCCCAAGCACCATCTCTCCCTTGCTCATATTTTGTTTAAGGTTTCTAGTTGTTCATCTGCATGCTGATTTGTGCACTGCCTTTCTTTGTCTGTCTGTCTGAGTGCTCAGTTATTTATAGGCCATGAAGTACTTATCCTACGCTTTATACCCGCTGATATTTGTTGGTGCTTTATACTCCTTGGTTTACCAGCCTCATAAAAGGTAGCCTGTAGTTTTTTATTTCTTAAATCCTCACATGTGGAGATATAAATCGTATCTTCACATGTGAAGATATCGATGGCATCAACGCGAAATTGACCAATGAGATGTCTGCATTTTGCCGCCGAAAAGCGAGCAGTTAAGGTGGCTCCCTACAGTTATTTGTATAATATAGCAAGAGCAGATAGAAGAGACAATTTTATCATCTTATACCATAGCCAAGGACTGTAAAATTACTTTAACTTTCTGATAAGGTCGCCGACGGCTATATAACA
>JAOBAZ010099997.1:0-26367 GCA_026546875.1 Pteroeides caledonicum | reverse complement strand
ACCATGACCATGACCATGACCATGACCATAACCATAACCATGACCATAACCGTGGTCATTACCGTGACAATGACCATGACCATGACCATGACCGTAACCATAACCATAACCATAACCATAACCATAACCATAATAATAACCATAACCATGACCGTGACCACGACCGTGACCATAACCGTGACCATAACCGTAACCATGACAATGGCCATGACCATGACCGTAACCATAACCACGACCGTAACTGTAATCGTAACTCATATCGGTCGAGCATTGTCTTCGGTTATGAAGACAAGTGCTCACCGTTTTCCTTAAGAAGATATACATTTTCTTGGTCCGACTAATAAACACAAAAGAAATTTTCAAAATTCATGTGTATAACTCAGACTTTTAGTTTGATTCAGACTTCGTCTTCTAGTAGGCCAAAATACACAATATCACAAAAGATGATGTTTCTTTCAATGACTTCTACACTTCAAAACCAAAAGTATAAAAGCAAAGGTTTATATTTCCAACACATTAAATTATTTCAAAGTCAATCATCCAAGTGTATCGAAACTATAAAGTTTCTCAAAAACAAGTTCTGATAGAACAGAAAATTAAAACGTCGATTAAATGAAAAGACAATACAGTCTAAATTCTCAAACAAAATTCCAACACTCATTCACGAGCAATTCAGTCTACTGAACCAACGCTAATGCGAATTGTTGGGGTTTTCTACCTGATATAACTCGTGTTCATTGATATCTTTGTATAAAATGGTCTCCTAATTAGTATTCTCTAACGAATGCCCTAAAGTCGGCGTGTTTGAAGTCATTCAAAATACTCGCAACTCGCACCCGATCAGTTCTGCCACATCCGCGCTACGTGTTCGTGATTTAAATCTGTAAAGTGGTCCTGCTCGTGTATTATACATAAGAACATTCCCAAATCAAGTTAACTGGACGTTATACAATAACATGATGAACATTTGTAGCGGCTACAGAAGAGAAGGATATAGGAGGTCAATTTATTTTTAACAGTATCGTGAATGGCTTCATAATGGACCGTCGTTACTTGGATTTTTAAATTATAGCAGACAACGAGTATTACAAACAACAAGTATTACAAACTAAAATTACAATATTTTCCACCGTTAAAAATAGTTTATGATTTTAACAATAAAAAAAACACTGCTTTTGTAGAATTTTGTTATCTTGCTTCATTTAGGAAATATTCAGGTTTGTTTGATTTGCAAAGGACCAACTTATTACGCTACAATGCATAATAAGGGGTTAAAAAAGCGCATGTTTCACTGCGAGTGTGCAACAACAGTTTCTGAAATATTTCACGTACTGCGTAGATAGACAGGACCGATAGTAAAAAGTATTTGTTTCATATAAGTACAGTTCATTAGACACTCGATAACGTTTTGTGGAAACTCATTCTACAGTGTGACGTAATAAGTTGTTCGTTTGTATACCAAACGAACACGAACATTTCCCAAACGAAGCAAGGTAGCAAAGTTTCATAACAATGGTCCTTTTTTAATTTAATGATTTTTAAACATAGAATCAAAAAAACGTTTGAGTCAAATTACGCTTTATAATTACTTTAAATAATATTACCTACGACTATTACTAGTTTATTTATTTTTATATTTTGTTAGTTTTTACAATCAGTTAAATAAAATTAAAATAGTTCAGTAATTTAATTCATTACAAATATCCTAGTATCAATAAAGAGAAATTTAACATTGTCATCTTTTTACACAACGAAAGTTTATTTAATATTTCATAAAACCAACATATACTATATATCTACAACGAAACATTTTAATTATTAACAACAATAGCTTAAAAATTGTAGAAACCTAAAAAAATTTAAAAATATTCAAATATTTGTCTTAAAATATCTTTGAATGGTATATATTCCACTTTGATCTTCTACGCTTGCCAAAAGCTAAGAAAAAATTAAGATATTTTAATGTTCACTTTATTCCAAAAACGAAATACAGTAAGAGGCAAAAGTCATAACACCAAGCAACACTGTTTCGCAGTCGGAGTAAGGTTGTCTCTCAAGACATGTATTCCGGGGTTATATGCCTCGCTAGCCGGAGTATCTGAGTTCTATATTCAAACAAACAACCCCGACAAATAACGTCTTGAAACCCAAAATATGAGTTCTCAACAAGACAGATGCTGTTTCAACGTCACGTTGTTTCAAAATTATTGTCAGGCCAGTGGGTTAATAAAGTTTTATTTATGAATAGTATTTAAAGTTTTTAACAGATAGTCTGTTCGTCAACGTTTTTGATAATTGTCCAACATATTTCAGGTTTCTGTTTTCTTTTAAAGTAACTCATCACTGGCACTTTCATAAGAAAAATAGAGACATTTAACATTGGTTAAGCGATGGTTTAAAAATCGGGGAGTTAGTTTCCACCTTTTACGATGACCACGCGCAATTTCTTAATTCTCCAGATGAGCTATTTGAGATAAGCATTAGAACCGTAAATTTGCCTCTGAGACTCTTGGTCTACGATTAGAAAAGGGTCGAAAAGTTAAGTCAGTTTTTGAAATAGTAAATAGGAGTAACAATTAGTAAAATCTGATGTTTTTCATTACTCGCAATTTTGCCTCACATATCAGTACATTTTGTATGGTTAAATCGGGGAATTTCTCGTGGAAAGGTGTTTCAAACGGTTTTGTTGACTTCAAAACTCTTGTCCCAATGAAGGGCTCAGATAGATCAGGTCCAAACAATTTACTTAACGAATCACTGGAATTGTTAAGATGATATTTCTTAGTCAATATATGTAGTTTTGTTGATTGTTTTTATTGTTGAATAAACGATTTATTTTAATTTTTATAATAATTATAATAATTAAAGTTCTTATATAATAATTAAAATTCTTATAATAATTAAAGTAACTACTTCCGGGTAAATGTATTAGAGCAATGAAATAAATTGAAACTTATTACTTGCTTAAATTTAAACGACTGCCCAGAGGTGGAAAAATAGCAGATCATAGGACCAATGGACTAAGAAAATTGTGGGAGTCAACAGACAAAAAAAGATTAAAAAGAGAGAAAGGAGGAAGAAAAAGAAAAAGAGAGATTTAGGAAAAGAAAGGTCTAGTATGGTAAAACAGTGAAACTTCATTTCTCTTCTAAAATATAACATATTAATTATAAATTAACCCACACAGGTATACAGTATAATTATTTTGTCGGGGTAAAAAATTTAAATATCGCTTTTAAAAAGCCCAGTTAATCTTTACTCCTGTCAGCTAACAAATTTGAAAAAGCAATCTTCTTGAAAATGTTCCTGCCTCAAAAGCCTAAAGTACTCAGAGAAAATCCACCTTCTGGGACCACAAGACAGTGGTCCCAGGAACTATTTTCCCACCCCTGTGACTGCCTTATTTGATGTCTCCATAATTTATGTTCCTAAGCCAATATTAAAGAATGAAATACTATGAAATAATGGTATATTTAATTGTAATTATAACTATTATTTTTTGTCATTTTTATAGTAATAATACTTTGCACGCCTTTATACAAATATGTTGTAAAATTCAAAATGTATATATTCCAATATGTGGCAAAATTAATTATTTTAAAAGCTTACTTTAAAGCCTGTCCCAAAACTTTGAGATTGAATGGACTTTGTTTTTTCTTGACTTTTGGATGAACTGAGTTATAATCAGCATTACTTTGCATAGTGATTGGAATTGCTTCACCTCCACTATCCGAATGGACCGCACCACTGCATTCACCATTATTACCGACGCTGAAAGACGCAATCATTTAGTTCATTAATTTTTCTAGTTAATTTATTTTTACATTATTTACTCTACCTGCTAATGTTAATGCTTAAAAACTTAGTTTGATTAACTAACTTAAGTAAATTGTTAAGTAAATACTTTTTTTTGATTCACTCTGTACAGTTCCTTGTTAACTGTGGTATGTACACAGAGCAAAATTCAGCGAATGAACTGCAAATACATCTTATCAGTGACGTCACAGGGGACACGGGGCACTTTCTCGCCTCATTCACATTAGAAGCTAAAATAGTACACTATACTTAAATCACATTTAAGTATAGGTAATAATATGCTTTCGAGTGTAATTTGGATAAAACATGCACTCGTGAGAGAAAAACTCACGAGTGCATGTTTTGTCCAAATTGCACGAGAAACCATACCATTACTAGTTAATAATATGCAACAAAATGCTTGAGAGTAACTGACGCGCGCCAGGTTGAACAAACAATTTTTCGGTCGTTTCTTGTTGGCTAACAAAATTAAATCACGACGACAAGGCTGTGACATAAATAAAAAAAATAAACATTGCTACCCGATTGTTTTCTTGTTAGAAATTTTTGGCACACTTTTTCTGTGCAATTACAAACTTCAAGTTTGCAACTTAACATCAATTGCACAGTTATTAACCAGTCAGATTCGAAAAACATTTTCTAGTATATTATTACAAAAATAAACTACACCACGAAGGTCAGACAACAAAATTCTCTGAGATTCCACACTTACGAGAAATACTACAACTTCGTCTCATATTTACACTTTAAGTAGGTTAGGTAGTTTAGGAGTCTGTTAACATGTTATGTATCATGGCATGTTCTAAGACTAAAACATACCTTGTTACCAATGGTGAAGCTCTGATGTAATTACCATGGTGACCATATTTTTTAACAACGCCATCTGAACTAGTTCGCCATTGTCCGCGCAAGGTATGACTTGTAACATGTACATCTTTTACAACGTCTTTAGTTACATTAGTAGAATCTAAGCCAAAAAAATACAATTATACAATTATATAACTCGGAACGATAGGTGGCAGATGTACACCTATAGGTACCGTGTACTAAGTTAGGCGCTGAGGGAGGACAGGGTGATCACCCCCCTTGGAAACCAAGTTGAAGGGAATGTAAGTCTATCTTATAAAAAAACATAATAACAAAAATTCCTCCAAAATAGTCAGAATACTGCTGATCACCACTCTTGTTCTGTCACAGTGTTACGGAAATAGCATCTTGCCCCTCGTGCTACGAGACATCGCCACGCCAGAGATTTGGGGGTCTGAATGTATGTTTATTACTCAGAAACGAGCCGAGACCGAGGGAGGTTTTTTGAGACCGGCGGAATTATATCTCTGTACATACAAAGTACATTTGTAGCGACTCAGGTTTACAAATCTTTGAAAAGTAAACGATCCATAGAATATACACTTATGACATATAGTCAATTTTCTTTGATGTATTGAGGATTATATATAGCTTAAAAACCTTGGATAAACAAATTAGATTAAACTTGTGAAATAATCACGCAAGTCTTCATTTGAAATCTTAAAGGTCGATAAAATCTCGTTGAAGAACCTCCTCAACTATATATTTTATTATTAGTTATTGACCTGGAACGACGGGTATTCCAATTACCACGAGGGATAAAATATTATATGTAATATTTTTATACAAACAAATCTTTAAAAATTAAACAAATCGGCACACTGTGCCAGTTAACGGTTTTGGGAGCCTGCAGTACTTGCAAACGCTACCACGTCAACAATAATATTTCAAATAAATGTTTTTATAATATTATAACATCTCGTAAAATTGACTACTTAATGATATTAATAGGAAATCACACTTGTTCTCGGAAAATTAATGAAAAATCGCACTTGTGTTTGGCGAATTAAACCATTCGTGCTATTATGATTTAGTATACTGTAGGTAATGGATTCGAGTGCAATTTGGATAAAACATCCACGAGTGAGTTTTTCAAAATTGCACGAGTCCGAAGGACAAGTGTAATTTGAAGTCTTTGAAAAACTCACGAGTGCATGTTTTCCAAATTGCACGAGAATCCGTGCTATTACTTACTGTATATGCATAAGAGATACGTGCTACATAATTATATGATAAATAATTTATTCAATTCAATAACAAAATTCATGCGCAGTCGCATGTTGTTTTCAAATCGTGTCAGAATAAAACTGTTTCAACGTTTTTACTATATTTAATGTGCATAAATACTTCCTTTTTTGGATTTTCATAAGGATTTCTTCCTTTGGCATTGGGATTTCCTATTTTTGGCGCTGGGATTTCCTATTTTTGGCCCTGGGATTTCCTATAAATTGCACTGCTCTAAACCAATCAGAATTGAAAATGTGTGACTTTTCATTTATTCTCTTCAAACCGTGGAATTTCCTATACAACTTTAATTAAATATATAAAATTCAAAATAATTAATATAAACGCGACCACGCAGACGTGTAAGTGTACCACGCGACGGAAGACTTTTCACGTTCTTGCATTTTTTGCTGGAGCCACACTGCAGCTTTCCAAACCCAAATATTAACAACTTGATTTTTAGAATGACTCCAACAACACAATTCTGGGCCGCCTATACTGCCTTAAGCAAGATCGCTCTTGATTGGTCAGTTCCATTTTTCCTCAGCGACGGGGTAGCAACCTTTTGTTTGACATGATTAGATCAGTAATGAACACTTATATCAGAATCACCCTAGACAATACGTTGCTACCCTGTCGCTAAGGAAAAATGGAACTGATCAATCAGGAATGATTTTGGTTGAAGGCCGTATAGTGTTATATATTCGTCCTTACCAATTAGTTTCTCATTATAATCCTCTTTACTCTTGCGTTTTTTCCCTTTATCACTCGACGTTGAACTGGGCCGCGGAAGAGTTTCTAGAAAATAATAAAATTCAATTTAGGACAAACATACCAATATCATAAATTGTTTTATGCAGTTTGTGTCATCATTACAAGAACACGAGTTAACCAAAATAATTGATAACTACATTTTAATATTATTTACAAATGTTGTGGAAATATTTAGTTTAAGGAAACGTTCGACTGTATTATACATTTCACTGTATTTAAGTAAAAGAAGTGTCTTTGAAACGACTTGAAGTATAGAGTACAAGTGAAAAACGTATAAAAGTATCATTGGAAAATCTAACTATAAATAGAAATTGCACTCATTCGCATCTTCATTTACATTTCATGTAAATTAAAATCGTCGAAGAATGCACCAATTCGATGCTCAATGGAAACTAACGAAACAACTGGCACAATTGACAGCGCGTGACAAAACACAATTAGCTCTGAAAATTGATAAAAATACAGGAAAACAAAGTATATGAGCTTTTACAGCGCTTTTAAAGGACATTGGCAAAATATTTCTTATCTTGGCAAAAGAAACAACTCTCAATACTATTTATTAAGTTACTTTATAGATTTACTGTATCTCTCTTCGTTTTTAAATATTTCACTTCAAAGTTGGCTAAACGTTATTGATGACCCCCATCATGAATCTTAATTAACTTCGGTTTTAGTGACGCCATAACCAGAAAAACGGTAAAAAAAAACTCTTCCTGCGTGACTATGTTCATATATAGAGGAGAATTTGTGTAACTGAATCCAGACAAACAACAAAGCAACAAACTGGATCTCTGATTTTAAACAAAATTGTGGTCAAAATAGCAGTGCGGTAGGTCTACACAAAAATTGTCCAAATCATTAAATATCACTCTTTAAAACAGCCACTTACGTGCTTGGATATTGTTCGCGGCTGGCCCAACATTGTTTACATGGTTAGCACCTGAAAAAATACCAAAATATACATTAGGTTTTCTCCGTAAGCGTGGCACGGTGCGGAATAGGGAACAAAATTTGACCATGGTATAAAATAGCGAACAAAATTTTTTGACCATGGTATAAAATAGTACAAATCCTGTTCGCGAACAAGATTTGACCACTGATTGCCCTTCCCATGAAGAGCAATCAGTGTAGAAACTAGCTACAACTGACCATCCACATTTTACGATCTCAAGGCAATACTTCTTGACCATTTTCCACCAGAAGTTTTCCCTTTGCACGGAGAGTGAAATCGCCGGTTGTTAGATAGGGATGGATCCAGCTTGATTTTGCAGGGGGAGCTCTAGTTTGAAGTAGATGACGGTCAGTCCCTTGTGGGTGTTGCGGTGTGGGGCTACTTTGACTTTTGTGCGTGACGGACTGTCCGTCAATGGGAATTCCATGATTGTGGTGAGCAGAAAAAATAGAGCTGAATAGTTTAATAACATATTTAATGACAGTAGTGAACAGTCAACACAAAATATAGAGTTGAATATTTGAATAAAATATGACATTGGTGAACAGTCAACACAAAATATAGAGTTGGATACTTGAATAAAATATAACAGGGAAATTTAAAGAGAAAGAAATAAAAAAATCCTGGACAAGGCGACGAGCCCCCCCATTCGCAAGTAAATCCATCCCTGTTGTTAGTCAGAGTAAAGAAGTGATTGGTTGTCGATGGTGCCTTCGTCGATGGGTTAAATTAAATGTTCATATATTTAAAAAATAATTGCTTGAAGGATATGTGGGTGATTATAAGTTATTGCATGACCAGTTGCTATGGCTGCCTTTGGCTACAAGGTAAGGAATATTTGTTTTTGACGACGCATATTATTGTAAATGAAAGCCAGGAATTGACAACGACAGCAACGTAAAGAAAAAATTATCACGAATGCCAAAAAATAAGGAAATCATTTTAACGAGTATTGCAGAAAGAACAGAAGCGTCTTTTTTCAAAATTACCGAAGAAATATTTTTTTCCATGTGATACCAAACTGCTTTCAAGAGTGAAACTTAAGAGTTCCTTCTATTATCACTACATTTTTTCTATCTGTTGTTTTATATAGTTACATATGAATATGTATAAATTATGTAAGTCTGTTGTATGTGATATTTTGATGTCCATTATCCCGTTCGAAGGCATGTTTATTTCGATATTCGTTTTTGCTAGGCATTCTAATCTGTGAAACGCTATACAGTATAGCAAAAAATTTAAAAGTAAACACTCTCAATGTTTTTAGAAACAGTCTGAGAAGGTTCTACTTTGATAATAAAATGAAAATAACGGAAAAAAGGTCACATCATCAACCGACACTAAAGAGCGCATTTACTTTGTTATAAAATAAAAACACCAAACAAAACATCCCCCCGAATATTTACATAATGTCAAAATCCTAGAATAAGAAATTCCCTTTCTAGAAACACCCTCTGAGAAATGCATGAACAAAATCTTTTTCACGATTTTCATTTTTTTTTTAATTTTTGACTTTCACGATTTTCAAAAATCCTATATACAAGCATACAGCGCACAAAAACGTTTTTCTATTAAGATTATTTTGCATTTCAAATTTTCAGTTGTGAGGCCAGTGGCGAAGTTGGTGGATGTTTTTGACGGGATAATATTCGGCTCATATCAATGATTTTGTAAACTCCGTCAAGATAATACTGTAAGCTCTTTTGTGATTGCTATAGCTTAGATTATTATATTAGTTTAAATTATTTCTTAATATTATCTTCAACATCGTTATAAGCCTATTACAATTTCACCTGCCTGTTAGTCAAATCTTAAAAAATATTGATTTAACTCAACAGCATAAAAACATGATTTTAACCAGTAAAACTATTATAAACAGTTATATAAATAGCAAACAACTAACCTTCAAGACTTCGTGATCGCGTGACTCTTTGTTTATAAAATTCAGTTTGTGTAATATCTGCTTGGACTAGTTTAAACCGCTTTTCCGACATGGACTGCCTTCCAAAACCTTCCCGAAGAAAGTTTTCCTCAGTGCCACCTTCGTCATCAGTAAGACTGTCTTTATGACATGTTTCTTGCTTTGACGGTTTTTCTTGTTGTACTGGCGAGTTTGTTTTATGCTCCCTTCTCGTTTTTGGTTTCACTTCTTTGGCAGATATAACCTTATCACCATTTGTGTTTCCTCTTGGACTTTGAAATGGTGAAGATACTCCACTGTTGTTGGAATAATCCGATAATGTATTGTCTGTTTTACGTAGAGCATTCACGGGCAAATAGTTTGGGAACTGTTTAGCATATGGTGATGGGCGAGATGTTCGGGGTGGCGGAGGTGGTGGAGTACCTTTAGGGATGGACAAGGTAGCCGGGGGATTTTTCGACCGAGGAGTATTTGTTTCGTTTGAAAATGTTCTATCGCGCGGTTTTTCGGCATTGGCTTCCACTGAACGTGGTGACGTTGTTGGCGCCGTTGTACTCAGAGGTGGCGTCGGTTCTGCCACAGTGCTTGTTGGCCTGGACGAAATACAAAAAGCTCGGGTTGGCGTAGCAACCACATCAATATACGAAGCAATTACTTTTTGTGGTCTCTCTTCTTTTTGTGGTCGAGTTATTTCAATGTTTTGGTCACTTTTACTGAGTGATTCCACATGTGGTTGGTAAAACGGAGTTCTCTTCATTGGTCTTTTAGATTTTGAATTTCTTTCCCGTTGACCACTACGATTCATGGCAATATAATACGAAGGATTTCTATGAACTCCACTACCGAGCTTCGTAGGAATTTTACGAGATTTTAGTTCAGTGACCTCGTCTTCTAATGGTAGTTTGCGACGAGATAGTTCACTAAATTCGTCTTCCACGATTGTTTCAGTGCTGGTTTTGATCTCTTTACTTTCCTGGTCCAATATAGTCTCGAACTCTGTTATATCTGCAATAACATTAGGGACATTGCCTATGACAAAATAAATCCTCATGAGTAAAGGGAATAAACAAGTATTGAATCCCAATGGTTGGTAAAGTGATATGACAACAGTACTGGCCTGGTTTTGAAACCAATGCGCTCGGTAATTTACTGTATATCATGTCAACAAGTATGACAAGTTGGACTGACGGAGCTTATTCAATCATTCGCTGTCAAGCCATGTCAGTCTTGACATGTTTGTTGCTTGTATAAAACACCCCCTCAATCAGAATGCTCCTAGTACGCCCAGGTCAGCCTGGTTAGCGGACTATTCAAATTTATATGGTCGGCGGCTATTCCAAGTGAAAACTTACTTTTTGCCTTACTGTTAGCGGAGAGCTGTTTTAAAACAAATAATGTACGACGATGGTGTCACCCTAACGTGGCACGAACTTAGATTTCTGATACATACAGTATAAGTAAGAGTTCTATACCGAGACCGCGGCATACAAGTTAGCTATGAACCAAGGCTCCGAGCCTTGGCGGTACATCAGAAAACCCGACTTATATTATGATGTTATATTGTATACCTTTTTGAGCTACATCAGGAGAATACTGTAATTTACCTTTAGATTTTCTAATTCTGTTCGACTTGTTTTCTTTTAAGGCAGGTGAATCAGTGACATCTTGTCCCTCATCATTTTTCAACGAATACTGATGTCCGCTTTTGCCAACATCAATACCACGGTCATTACTACATTTTTGTTCTTTAATCGTCTCTAAATCACTGACAGTATTTTTTATTTCAGTGACACTTCTGATAACAGTTACTTCAACAGATGGTGCGATATTATCGCCCTCCATCGCAGAACGCAGAGTTTTCATCGCTGATGAATTGGACATTCCAGTTAGTTTAACGCCATTAACGCTAATTAGTTGGTCGTCAGGTCGTAATCTACCATCCTTAAACAGGAAAATGATATTTTATAAACAATCATAATATTGCTTTGCGTGCTTACTATTTTGTAGTCTTGTTAGCGTTGTTTTGAAGTAAATGTTCTTTTGAATTACTAACATAAAAACGAGGCCAAAAAAGGCAACTTTAGAAACGAATAAGAAATATTTAATTAAGCGTAGTTTGAAAGTTTGCATGGTGAATAATGTTAACTTTGAAAAAACTTGTAGACGTAAGTTTTTTCAAAGTTAGATATTTAATTGTTTGCCATTGTGGAAGTGATCTATTTAATAATGTACTCCAAGTTTCCGAGCAAAAGGTTTGATAGAAAAGTCCAGTTGGCAAAAAAACTAGTCGACACAAGATGTTAAACCTTTTATAACCCAGACTTTCCACACCAACAAGTAAAATTATCTGGTGTTAGACAGAGTAAAATACTAAAGATGGCCAATGGGACATAAAGAGTTAACATTCTTGTGATCTGGAATTACAAATTGAATAATTACAGTACGCACAATGTTTCAAACATTCTAAATATGTAAAATGTTTGATGAGAAGATAAGTACTTTGAGTAATAACAGGTGTACTGGTCGCCAAAAACGTAGATATGGTAAAAACCGTTTGTCCCAAGTACGCAATGATACAGTATATCTTGTACAAAAAAAGGTAGTCAATTCATTTTGTGTTACTAACCAATTGTGCAGCTCCACCAGGTACAATTGATTTAATAAAAATGCCAAGATCATCACCATTTTCATTCTGTTCCGCACCACTTGATTTCCCTTTCACAGTGATACCTAAACCAGCTGTCCCTGAACTTGGAAGCGGAATTCTATAAGTCAAAATTTTATTCCCGCGGTTGTCTGAAGGGGCCCTCTCTAAGTCTTTTATCTACAAAAGAAATAGATAAACTGATGACAAACTGTGGGTATAATACACAGACTAGAAGACATTTTGAACAAAAGACATTTGCTAGAGATAACTATACAGTACATATATAATTTAGAGTTGAAAGTTAAATACGACCGATAACCGGTATTATAGAATCACCACATTTTTAAAATGTATAAATGTAAATAAATAATTAAAATTCAATTATAAAATAAAATAAAAATATAATTATTAATAATAAAATATTTCATATTCACTTATTTTAATTTTTGTATCTAATATATATGTAAATGTTCATGTGCTAATAAAAATACTGTTTCTCTTACCAATTTAGAAGATCCAATAGGAGATGTTACTGTAACTCTTCTTTGGATCTGTAATTTTACTTCGCCTGTAGTTCGCCGCAGCATAGTAACAGCTTCTTCTTGGGTTTTACCTGTCATCTCGACACCATCAACCTTAAGAGAAAGCATCTTTTAGTGACATTTTATTTTGACCAGTCACGTTAATTTGTTTTACCGCAATAAATCAGATAGTTTAATGTACAACGAAAAAAAATGCCTTAGGGCTTAGGTACAAATGTTTTGTAAAAAAATGTTAATGCGCACTGACGTTCTACAGTCAATAGAATCACAAGAACATAAAGACACAGCTCAAAGCTGCACCAAGTGGAATACAAGACTGATCCTTGTTGTGCGCCTGTATTAAACAGTAGGAATTAAAACGCAAGTGCGTTAGTTTCATCAAACGGTCATCATGTTACATGTTCGTCTAAACATGATTTTCTCTGTTACAAATAAGTAATAGCAAGAATATTAATAAGAATAGAAATAATAAAATATTAAACATTTAGCAAAAGTTATCTGTACCTACTAAAACGGAATATGTGCAACAAAAATGTCGTTTGTCATATATTTGTCTCAATAGTAAGCTTTTTAAATTGGTATGTAACGTACTTTACGGTTTTTTTATCACTTGTTTAACTCTCAATATATTTTGATGAAAAGCAGCACGCTGTCCGCCATCTTGGAATATGCAAAAACGTCACAAGTTTTTGGTCACGCAACATTTTTTTAAGAATTACGCATGAGTGATGTCAAAAGTGGGACATTTGCGAGAATTCGAACTTTAACCTTCAGCAACAACTTTTTAAATACTTCCACTTTACAATTGTGTGTCATTTAGAACTTGTTAAAGGAGCCTTAACCAGCTTGTGACGTCACATAAATAGGTAAAATTATTATCCTAGATGGCGGACAACATGTTAGTTTTGATCAAAGTATCTCAAGAACTAAACAGGTACGTATGAAGAAAGTGTAAAAAGCTATTATAAACCAGTTTGTAAGACAAAACAATACAAACAGAAATTTCGTTGCACATACCCTTAGTAAAAACGAAATAAGGGATTACAACTAACTTGAATGATCTGATCACCAGCTTGAAGACGACCATCATTTATAGCAGCACCATGCGGTAAAATATTCTTAACATAAATAGGGCAATTACCAGCTGTGGGATTATCACGTGATGTAACGCTAAATCCTAAACCACCACTTCCTAAAACGAAATTTCAATCGTCACAAAGCAAATAAAGTAGCACAATTAGCGGTAACCACTGAACGCTTAATACAGTGATTCAAATGTTCCAATTTCGAAGTGCATGAATTAATTACATTAATTAAATACATTAAACAATCCATGACATTGTGTCATTTTCAGTGAAATAGTACGTCGTGGTTAGCTTAGAAGCATTTTCAACGATCTATTTCTTTTCGATAACCATCCTTTCCTTTTTTCGAGTACCATAATATAGTAGGGTAATAAATCCTAATTTTATTACATTGATATTAACAATAAATTTTTTCATCGTCTGAAATAAAAGAACTCTTAAAACTATTTGCCACCTTACTTTACAGACTTGCTTTACCCTTGTTTGTTGTAGAGAAATTTCATTTCAAATTTGGTAAAACGCGATAACGTCCGCCATCTTGAATATTTACGCGGAAGTGTTGTGACAACACAACCAGGGTCACACCAACTTTTTTTTCGAGTCTGTATTAGAATGTGAAGTTTACATAGGAAGAGTTTCTTGACGGTTTCCCTGGTTGTGATATCACGAAAACATTTAAAGGTTAAGATGGTCGTCAACAACGTTTTTCCAATTTTGAAGTGAAATATCTCGAAAACAAAGAGAGATAGAATAAATCTTTAAAAGAACATTAAATAGTTTTAAGTGCTCTTTCACTTGAAATGAAAACATATGCTGCCAATGTGTTTTAACTCTAAATCCGATGCAGGTTTGGCGAAGCCACATTTGGTACCATTACACACATTTAATATCAATTGAACAACACTATTTTCACTACTGAGCACTCCACGAAAATTACTATTGTCGTAAAACTATAGAGTAAGTTATTTCCTAGTTTTTCGTTTACTTGCTTCGTTGTAATTAGATTCGAGATATTAAATTCACTGTGTAGCTCATCAGGCATAAACGTGTGACGTAATTAGCCTGCACTTGGTAAACAAACTGAAATATCTCAACAACAAATCAAGTAAACGAAAAACTAGGAAATAACTTACTCTATAATTTTACGAGCTCTTTCAGACAAGACAAAAATAATTTTCGTGACATACATGTAGGCACTTTAAACTACTTGTTCACCAAACAAGTACCCAATACTAATGACGCATGCGCGTGCTTTCGTTTAACAAATCTGCGCATGTGTGCAGTTAATCCCACAAGTGATTGCTTCGTCTTAAGGCACGTTTACACTATGCGATTTATCGTATACGATTTGTATTCTGGCGTATGTAATCAACTGAGCACGCGTAAAATAACGGCGATTTCAAATTTTGCCATAAACAGTTAACGAGAACGTTGCGTCAGTAGTAATTTGCATACGCCAAATAACGAATCATATACGATAAATCGCATAGTGTAAACGTACCTTTATGCACATACTAGAGTAAAATGGGGACCGACAGACAGAAGGACAGACAAAGGTTATTATAAAAACGCGTAGCATGCCTCTAAAAATGGTTGTATCAGGAAATGGCGTTACAAGTTAAAAGTATGAAGTCATTAGAGGAAAGTCGAAAAATTAGAATCGTTTTCCAACAAAACTGCGTATTGTGTTGGTGACTTTCCAAGTTATATGACACCTTTTTTGACCTTACTTTCTACATCATATGAGTTTTTAGTTTGAACTGCTTCGATATTTTTCAGATATTTTTCCCATAGTACCTTACATGGATATAAAATAGAGGAGCCAGAGCGTGACAAACCTTTCATTAAGTCAATAAATATTGTTTTTTCCACAATTCTAGGAACCATATCATTAGATTTATTTTTCGGTGTCAATATTTCACCACGTGGCGAGTTGCTAAAATGTCGTAAAGGTGACAGCGTATTCCTCTCTATAAATTAGATAAATAAACATTTGTTGTGTAGGTTCACACGATTGAACAAAGGCAGAAGAAGACATAAATATACTATATCTGGTTGCGTTTGATAACTTCCTTTTGGTTACAATTAAAATGGAAGCCAAGTCCGTAAAGTAAACAAACGCTTTGTGTAAACTTTGACCCGGGAAATTTGTAAAATATGATATATCAATAGGATATCTAACAACGTTCTGGTTTATGATCTTAAATAAATATAAAGCAGAGCATTTTTAATTCGGAAAATGTTTGAAAAGTATTGAATTTGGGAAATGTTTAAGTCTGGGGGTCTCGTTTTGTCTTATAAACTAATTAATATTTAGGCTATAGTAAGTATAGTACTAAGCCTAAATATTAACTAGTTTAAAAACTACAGTATGTACTTACCATAGGTTAAACAATAATTAGTCTTTACAAACTAGGTCATATAGATTAGTTATAACCAAATAGTCTTTATAAGAAGGTACTTACATATTCATGTAGGTTAAATATTAACAAATTTTTATAAATTACTTACTTACTATACGCTAAATATTAACTAGTTTATAAGCTACAGTGTACTTACCATACGTTAAATATTAACTGGTCTTTATAAAATATATATATTCTATAAAGACCAGTTAATATTTAACCTATATTAAGTAAATAGTTTATAATGATTAGTTAATAATTCACCCTAAAGTATGTAGTTTATAAATTAATTAATCTTTAACCTATATTACCTATTCTACACACCTAGAAATCTCACAAGCCACAGCAGGATGTGTTCGGAACAAGCTTGGTGCAAGCTTGTTATCAAGTTGTAACAAGGCTGTTAGTTCGTCAAGCTGCTACTGGCTTGTGGATATCAAGATGTTAACAAGTTGATGGCTGCGGGATGATACCAAGTTGTTAGAATAACTTGTAACAAAGTTGCGGGTTTAAACAACTTGTTAACAACATGATAACAAGTTGCTGCAATTTGTCAACAGCTCTGGAACAAGGCTTGCAAACGCATCTCGCATGCGGCTTGTTATTGCGACTTGTAGCAAGCCGACAACAAGCTTGTTGCAACTTGGGCTGTTTTACGGGTGTATAAATTTTAGTTAATATCTTATAGCAAGTACCTGTATGGTACTTACTATAGGCTAAATATTAACTAATATTTGTAAGCTACTTACTTAATATACATGTAGGTTAAATATTAACTTACACAACATACACTTACATAACATACACTTGCTAATATTTAATGTATTACCGGTAATTCCAATGTACCCTACTTTATTTTACTCTGTCTAATGCTAGTTAACATTACTATCAAGGGGGAGTCTTGGGTATTACTCAGTTAACAAGACCATTTAAGTATGTCCTCTATTAACCTATTTATAGTCAATACACTTCAGTACATCTTACGTCATTATTCAGATGCTCTGCTCAACTGAACAGCAAATGATTTTATTCACATTATTAATACTAGAGGAGAGACTTGGTCTCTCCCCTAGAATTAGCATAGAAAATAAAGTGTGGACAGCCAATGGTCAACCATCTGCATAATTTGAAAAATGGACCATAAAGCAATTGTGGTTCAAACATACAAAAATTGTTAACTTAAACAACTCCCAGAAATTTAACTAACCTTCCTCTTCAACATACTCCGCTTCACTCTCATCTTTGGAACTTGTTACTGACATAGTTCTTTTGTTGTTAACATCAACAATATTCTCAGGAATAAATGAATGAGATCTTGAAATACCCAATTCAATTGAACCACATTGTAAAGCCTTGCTAAAAGCCTCCTCTGCCCTATATTTTCAATAATATTATCAACAAAAGTGAGTACAACATATCTCTCAATAGCCAACAACTACAGCAAAACAAAAAGGAAATATACAGGTACCTTTCATTGCTTATATTTGTCAGATCTTGACTATTGACTGCTACAATCCTGTCAGCCACCTGCACACGGCCATCACGAGCAGCACAGCCCTTTGGATCAATTTGAAATACAATGAGGCCCAACTCCCTACAAAATGCATAATTATAGAAAAATCGGTTGGCATAGTCTGTATGATATAGGTCCATTTTAACTTAACCCTTTGCTACTAGAGCAACCAAGAGTGGACTCTTTAAGTATCTTACTCTGCCTAACACCACCAGACTATTTTATCTTGAGAAACAGTTACACAGTATTTTGTGAAACATTCAATATCTTCTAGTAAAGATCATAGCTTTTATGCATTAAATTCATCTTTAGCAAGGCTGTAAACAGCCACTTAACAGTTTTTACTCTAAACATGCTAGATCATTTTACTTGCTCAGGGGAAACTCCTATTTTGCAAGGTTACAGTGCTACAGTGTTAATCTTCCTTTTTGAAATTTTATTTTTTTTGTTACCAGATTGACAGGAACTGACTGTAATTGTGACAATTTAATTTAGCTAGAACATTAAGAAAATCATTGACTTTGCAACCTTTTACTCACATGTCTATTTGGTACTAAACCATTGCCGATTTTATGTTTTGCCTACAGTTTTTCAGTGAAAAGTTTTTAAATGTCTATGTAAAATTACCTTCCATCAGCAGTTTGATAACCTTGAACTGTTATGCCAAGATTTTCCCCCATAGTAGGTTTCAAAACAATGTTAATATGTTCTGTCTCGCTAAAGAATAAGAAATTTAACATGCTATAGTTTAGAACAAATATGTTATGGTTTACTAGTTGATTTCCTGTGTAATGTAGACCAGCTATTGTCTGTCAAGTATTTAGTCTTACTGAGGCCAAAGCAGCAAAAATGCCTTCCAAGACTAAAAACAATACTGGAGAAATAATAGCGGTAATTACAAGTACCAAATGTTGGACATACAGAGATATACAGATTTTACAAAGTAGGAACTGTAATAAACTGTAAACAATTGGTCATTACTGTGTTATTGTTTATGCTGGCCTTATGGCAATTGCCACAGTATGAAAACAGGAGAATCGTAAATAATATAAACTTACTCAGTTTCAGATAAAGACAAAGACATTTGCCTTCCAAACAATGATGCAAGTTCTGAAGCATCATATTTATCATCTGGTGAAAGAGAAGCACCTGTTGGTTCATGTCTTTCATACTAGTAAAAAATAATATACAATGAATGAAATATAACTCCATACTTTAGTTAATATGTATGGTTTAGGCAGTTGTTACTGAAATTTCAGCTACATTCAAGTACATATGGTACATCTAGTACTTGGAGTAAACTTGTCACACACTTGTCATAAACTCACACATGCAAATCGCATGCAGAAACAGATTCACGGGTGCGAATCAGTGCACACTTGCAATTTGGTCACGAAAAGGCCTGCTATGTTGACCATTATTATACTACACAACCTGACACCAGATAATTTTACTCATCAAGGGAAGACTGCAACCTTAATATATTCCATGGAGTCTAGTCTAGCTTGATAAAAAGTATCTTCCAAATATTATAAAAAAGGGAATAGAATTAGGGTGTACTTAATAGTAAACAGCTAAAATTGTAAAGGCGTATAACAATTAATAATAATTTTAATAAGCTTTTGGATACATTTTTAGCCTACAATCTACAAGTCATTATAATTGAACTTACTGAAGGCAATAGACTGACAATAAAATTATTTAATCAGAAAATGCCTAAAGTGTGGTTTTTAACTTACTGTAGTGGCATCAACTACTACCAAAAAGTTAAATCAGAATGAGCTTTTATAAATGACTAATTAAACTAGTTGAATTGATCAAAAAGCCAAGTGCCTGTTATTAATAAATATATTTGATCGAACTTAATATACTGAGTAGTTAATCCTGATCAAACATCACATATTACTTCAGAAAAAAATTTGGCCATTAAATTTTCATAACATAAAAAGTTTTTGTAACCTTGTAAGTAATATTGACTTAATTCAGTCTAGATTTTCAACTGTTATTTTGTAATGTTTATACTAACATTATTTCACTTGTTCTTCTGTGAATCAAATTTCAAGCATTTTAACTGTAGGTACCGGTAAATGGCAAAAAATATAATCACACTAAATATAAAACATTAAACATTATACTTTTGGCTTTAAACACTATATGAAACACTTTAAACCCCATCAAGATCCTCATTTTGGTTATTCCAAAAACCACCCAATTATCAGGGTATATACTTGAACATTAAATTACCAGTAAAACTGGTAAATACATACCTCATAATATGATTCCTGCAAATTAATCCATCTGTCTAAATGGTCACTTTTTAAAGATTTCCTGGCAGCTTCTCTTTTAAATACTGGAGGCTCATTTTCACTCTTTTCATTATTATCATTGTTATTACCAGCACTTCCTTCATAGCCTTCAGTGTCTATACTAGAAGTTCTTCCTTCTAAACTATGTCTATTTTTAGACTTGTTATCAGCATTTACAACTTTGGGAGGTGAAGAAATGGGAGAAAAACTATCAACATATTTCACTGAAGAGTTTGTAGGTTTGTGGTCATCAGTAGTTTTTTTCTGCTGGTCACCAACTGAGTTAGAAACAGGAACTCCTTCAATTGGTGAATGTAAGTTTATTTCACCCTGAAATATATCTGGACTGGCAGTCCCAACAGATGATGTACTTGTACCATCACCTCCATTATGACCAGGTCTAGATACCAAGTTTTCTTCATAAGATGCTATTACCTGAATGAATAACAAATTGGTATCAGTGCATATACTGGCTCATAAAAAAGTTAATTATTTATGTGCCATTAGGCCAATAGGAATAAATTTTCCTAATATTCCTGACAAAGGCACATTTTAATATTCTACTTTGACTATTAACAGTTATTTTTACTTTTCAAGATGAGAACTAAAGTTCTTAAATGTCATATAATCTGCATCAAGGTAGAAAGATCAATTTTATCACTTCCTACCAACAAAAGTGGGCAAACATATCAAGCATATGAGCAGTAGGTTATTTTTGTACAAAACTGACATGCATCATTGTATGTGTAACAATACTGTAAAAGTATAAATTATTGAACTGAGTTTGATTAACCCCTTTTAGCTTTAGAAAACATTTTTTAAATCTCTTAATACATACCATATTAATTTAATAAATATAACATCAATTCTCTGAATATAAAGTGCTCAGACTGATCAACAAACACAAAATATGACAATAATATCAGAGCAATACTGAGAAAAACACAAAATTTGTTATGTTTACAAGCACATAACTGAAACAAATTGTCTAACTATGGTTAATCTATAAAATAAATATAACATATACAGGTTTACAAATTACATTCTTACCTTACAAATACTATTCATGGGAGAATGAATAAACAAGATAAATAACAGTAATATATCAAATGCCAGAGCGCTTTCCGTTCAAATAAAATTGAACCCGACAAAAAACACAGCAAGGAATGTTTAGATCCCTTACGGTCACTTCACCATTACACAATTACTCACGTCATCGAAAATAGCTAATTTTAAAGTTTATTATATTGCCTCGAATGTTTTCACAAAGATAATATTCAGGTAGGTGAGGGGAACCAACATGGACAGGCAAGGTGTTGAGAGCAATGAAATTAGATACCGCATTGTCGGGAGAGAAAGCGTGATGGAAAATGAAATCTGATCTGTACATTGGGCCAACACAGCTGGATATTTGAATTAATAGCGAACTAATGTGAGAAAATTATTTTAGTTATCGATTCCACTCCCCGTTTGACAGGTTATCAACACAAGCTTTACCACAAACGTTTCATTGCACACACACCTTAGTATAAAGCCTGTTTATTTCCAAAAGTAATTTATAAACTTGTATATGATATGCACTTTCAGGTTCAATGCACATCCAAAGAACGACCAATTAAGGAAACGGGAACATAGCATGCACAAAATTGTTAAAATATTAACGGTAATTGTAATTAATAAATGCTGCTCTATTAATTGTTTACACATTACAAAGTTCAATTTGCTTCGTTTTGTTTTAACCAATGAGCCATTATGAGGAAATTTTGGTATGCTACTATTACATACCTTATCCTTGTCATCAAGAACATCCCCCACCATATCATCTTCGTCCAAAATGGCTTCTTCGTCGCATGTTTGTAAACATTGCACACGAATGTAATCATCTGCGTGCTATGTAGTAAAATGGAAATAATAGTGTAAGATATCTAACAGAAAGATTTCTATGGCTTTTGTTATTGGTAACAGGTTGTTGAGAATTAAGTGTATGAACTGGAGACGCGATTTCACACTAGCTGACAGGAATTCCGACAACAATTGAGTACCTAACTTGAGTGAATAGCTATCAGGGAAGTAGAATAATTTACAAACGCAGAGTTGAACTTTTATGTAGAATTATGCCAGTGTATGAATTATAATGATAACATATAAAGTTGGAAGGAAATATGTAGGTTAATATGTATATTCCTAATTTAGCAATTATTAATTGTCGAATTGAAATTCACTCATTCGCAATCGTAGTGAGTTAATACGCGTCTTTAAATGACTACAGTTACACATATAACTTTTATTTTTTATTTCTACATGACTAATATTGCTTAAAAGAGAGCTGAGAAACCGTGATGGCCACAATAATAATAGTTAAACAAAGCATACTACAGCGAAGCCACAAAATAATCAAACAGTTTAACAAAAAGTAAGCCTACGGAATAGTCTGTTTAAGTAAATTATCAGATCCAAACGGCTAAAAATTATAAGCTAGCCTAAGTATTGCAACAATGAGATATTTAATCTCAACTGCTAAGGACTTACTTTATGAGTGACTTTCTTATATCGTACAACCGCTTTCTGTATAAGTTCCCGTACAGGTAGTTGTGTTCCACAGGGAACCACAATTTTAGTTGCGCCAAAACAAACGGTAATTTTCATTTCTGGTTTCATTCAAGCGCTATGTACATTCTTTCCAAGACAACGTTCAACATTGACACACTAAAGTAGACCCACGTATGTTGATCAGGTAGAAACATTGTGAAAATCATTCTAACTATGCTTTATCCAAAGAAGACGGCAAACATAAATATGATCACGTGACCTAACGTAGGAGCACCAATAAGAAAAGGCTAGACGACGCCAGCACTTTCCGACACCTTGACAACCCGTGACGCGACAGATTATAACGCGCTTAAGGATATCATGACTAAGACGGGCAAAATTGTCGCTAGTCTTTGTTGTATATGTTAACAAACTGTTGTTGTTTTGTTGGCTATCTAGTAATTACTATTACTAAAGACTAAAAAGTTCTTGTGTAATCCTTCGTCATTTCATAAATTATATTTGTTTTACATCTTGAAACACGCTTGTCAATTTAGGGGCGCAACCTACCCGTAATAAAATTAACCAAAAAACTTTTAAAGATGATAATAAAAACAGCAAGAATTAAAACGTAAGTTTAGTCGAAAGATATGTTTTCATTCCATTGTTGCCGCATATTTTTGGTAAGAGGCGAGTCAACCATGACAGAAATTAAATGTTGCTCGCGCCAATGGCTCGAAATGTACTACAATATAGAGGAGAACGGCTTCTCGAACTGCCAGCATTGTTATCAAACGTGTTAAATACTGGCAGTTACGGAACTGAGACGAGTTCTACCGAACTTATTTCATATTGACCTTGGAGCGTTAGAAATATCGTGACTGATCTATAAATCAAGTTGTTAATAAAAGATATTAACAACGTTGCCTATTCAGTAAATATTATACATAAAAGGCAAATGTGAAATACTTGATTTACATGAACCATGACACTTATTCGTGACATGGCGTTGAAAAAACAAACAAATGTAACTAACCATGTCATTACCTTCAAAACCTTATTAAAATACTCAAATCGTAAATGTAAGCTTACAAAAAATGTCATCAGACCGGCTTATTGTCTTAGCCTCGTTAGCTCACACGGCAATTGGCTCGCTCCAGCTAGGTGTATTTGCCGCTTACATCTTGTCGGGTGATTGAGGACATTAATAAAGCCCCATCCCGGATGTCACGTTGACGACCCAAATAATAAAAACGTCAAACAAATTAATTAAGTCCAAGGGTATTCTCAAGGTTCGGCCTGTGGCGTGTTACGTAGAACGTCGTCAAACATCAGTCCAAAGTGTTCTCATGCTCTCATGCATGGCGTTATAGATTATGGGAAAGTAGATGTTTTACGACAAGTCCTGTGACGTAGCCTAATGCGTATTTTCGTAATTGAGTATTTCTAACAGAAGGTCACTACAACTGCACAAGGCCGACTATGTTTTTAGGACACGTCCGCTGGAGAAAGTTACCACGCTTTATATTGTAATCAGTCTTGAGAGTAAAAGGTAGTTGCCAAATAACTTTACTTGCCTACGTGTTGGCGAAATTTTGGTTGAATTGTTAATTGGAACAAATTAATAATAAAACCAGAGGGCTACATAAAACAAAAACTACTTTTCCGGTCATGGAAAACAGTGAATTGTTTTAAAACATTGGGCTGGCGGAAACTGTATTGACTCTTTCGCTATTAGACCGTCCCCTTGACAAATAAAATCGTTGAGACGGTCACAGTAATGACACAAACTCGAAATAGCCGCCTGAATTTTAAATTGTTGCACTGAGTTGGTCCAAATAATAAGTGCTGATAATCGAAAAACCCAAGCAAGCGGATAACAGTTTTTATTTAAGTTATCAATTTCAAACTCACTAGTAGTCATGCATGCAGCGCAGCGAGAAAGCTTGGTTCCCACAAAAGCGCAATGCTACAGAGACGCAAACGCAAGCGCTTGACATCGACAGTTGCTCAACGTTGCCTTTAAACTGAGTAAGGTGGCATCTATTTGTCAGTTCAGCACTATCTCTCAAAATTTCTTGTTTATATCAAAGGAACTTCAGCGAGATAAACCGTCTAAACGTTATGGCGATTAACGGGTTACTGCTGTACCGACTACATCAAATGACATAGGCAGTGGTTTTGTTTTGAATACAACATCCGTTTACAATGTTCGTGATAACCCAAACAAATATTATCGCGAAGCAAAATCTTTACCTATTTTTTTTTGCCAATATAACGGCAAATTGATAAACAAAAAGGAAAAATAAAAAGCGAAAATATGTCCATATTTCGGAAAACACATGCCAGGGCCACATCCTGTTTAAGCTACAGTGAAATTGAGAATTAAATTGAATAAAGATATCCAGTAAAAAATACTGCGCACACATCTTTATTTTTGGTGAATATTGTTGCTATGGTATGGAAACACTGTTCAGCTGCTTTAAGTATAATTTTTAAGATGTATGTCACGTCCGCTTATCACTATCTTAAAATCTCTTCAGATTATTAAGAAGAAAGCAATCAGCTTTACCAAGTTTTATTCGCTTGCATTTATTTATCCTCCATTAACCTGCATCAATCAACCTCCACCTGAATCAGTTGTGCCACGAGAATACCTTTGAAAGTGTCGCAAAACAACAAACATTTCCAAGGTGAGAAAAAAATCTTTCAAAGCTAAGTAAGTGCATCAAATTGTGGACGGCAGTGATAAACGCATGCCAGCTTTATTACGGGGGTGAATGTCAGCCCTTTTTTCACTGCTCCCGCCTTACACTTTTGCCCTCCTTTCTTTTCTCCTCTCCTCCTCAAACGCCACCTGTAACGCGTGCCGCCTTAAAGCGCCTTGAGTTCAGGTTACGGGGGAGTTTGTATTAGGAGGTTTTACAAAAAGATTTCCAGCTTCCGGTGAGAGATTCCGGGTTCTTAATAGTGGGATCGTATATAGTGGGTGAACTGGCTTTTTTTTCAGATAAATGCAAACAAATTTGACATGAACCAGACCGCTTAAGTGGGCCATGCGACTAACATCTTTTAGACAGTGAAAACCGAGTCCAGCCATGTCAGTGTAATTTCTTGTAAATATATGTCAGCGTTTATATCACACGATGGCCAGCCCACTGGGCCGGCCCCTTTGGTAAAATGTTGCTATTGGCAACCCAAAATTTTAATGTAAACGCGAAATTAAGAGGGCTTCCGTTAGCTCCCTAATTACAGGGCATGGGAAAAGTTAAATTGTGCATGTGCATGGAAATCCATGAAATTTAAGGCTAGCCGCTTTGCCAATGTAAACATGAAATGAAATTCAGACACCTTCATGTGAAAACACACCTCGTTTTCTATGGGTCTTTATGTGTCTTGAACACATTAACATATAGATTAGTGCACAAATGTTCGTTGGTGTATAATAATAATCTAGCGTGAATTGAAATGTAAATCAATATTTTGAACAACTATACACCAGTGTTCTAAATACTTTTTAACCAAAGAAGCCGTCGTGAAAAGCGTTTTCATGAGTTTACTAAATTGTGTGAGGATAAAGTGATTAAGTCTACATCTAATTGCAATTATAAATAGTTACACTTACACACACACCTGGGCACTATACTGTTATGACAATGTATACATACACCAAAAACATTTATTGACCATTATTGGCTCTACCACAATATGCTATATATATATATATATATTTATAATATAGTTACTCGCTATATATGAGCTTGTCTGCAATTTCATTGGTTAAAA
>JAOBAZ010099886.1:0-11553 GCA_026546875.1 Pteroeides caledonicum | reverse complement strand
CGACGACAAACTTGAAAATAACGAAACTTTCTCACTTGTTCTTAGTAACCTTGGGGATTCTAGAGTTCGTGTATCTGCAATTGACCGCACATCCATTCTTATCATAGATGATGATGGTAAACATGGTAAATATCTTTATTGTGGTCTGGAAACTCTATAAATATTGAATTGAACTCATTATCTTTGTTAATGTCTACGCGAGTTTGTGCACCTTCGTGATCACGTGCCTGTTGAATATTGAGGGTAACAATCAATAAGACAGATTCGGAAAAGCACTCATGCATGAGTTTGAACAACGGAGATTTAAAGGCCTGTTATTGGGTGATTGATCAAAAATACAATTGGCACGTGACGACAAGGGTGCACAGAGTTTGCATAAACTGAGATCAATATAGATAATGAGTTCTATTGGATAACACGCTTCTAGACCATCTAGGGTGAACGGAAATACCGTACAGTCTTGGAACCTAATATTGGTTGAATTTGACGTATTCAGACTGAATTTTACACAATGGCGAGTAGCCGTTTTGAGAAAGTTACCGACAAAGAGATAAACGAGTTTAAAAAGATACAGTTTCCAAAAACACAAAATACTCTTGTTAAAATACCAAAAATTATTTTCGTCTTGGCGAATATTCGCCGATGACAACCTTGGTTTCAGCGAACTAATAAATACTAACAAAAGTGAGAAAATATTTCATGGCTTTCTAACATTATTTTAAAGTGCTATTTATTATTTTTTGTTTTTTGAGAAAGGTGATGTAATCAATTGGAAATAAGATTGTTGATAAATAATCTTAGTAGCCTTCAAAGTACGAAAAACACCTTTTATAGAGACAACCTTTAACAATTTTTTTTCCACGCAAAACATTAATCAAATTAATATCATGCATCATTGAATCCCGGCAAGCAGGATCATGTGATCAGGCCCTCAGGGGCGCTCCATGGTCTTGATGTATAGGAGTAAGTCATCGTGTGAAGGTTATAACACCAGGATCATGTTCATAAGATTTGATTAAGCTTGAAAGAATTGATTAGGATGTTGAGCTATCTTTTGATCTTCGATGACTTTTAAATTTTCAACATGAAATTCAGCATGATTTTGCTGAAGTATGAATGCAGCTTATCACTATACATCAACACAATCGCACGTCCGATTCCATCCTGGCTAACGGGATCATGCAAACACCCCCTAAAATTGTGATAGCAAATTATAAAAGCATTTTCTCGGTAGTGTATTTCATCGAGAATGCTTTTGTATACTAACAAAATGTCGTCAGTGCTGTGTTGTTTCTTGCAATTATAACCTGCATGCAATTAAAAGGTTTCATTGGTGTGGCGTTTGCTATATCATCATTGAAAGCTTTAACACGATAATACATGCAAACGTCTTAGCATTGATTTTAAGTATACCTCTTTTAGTTGAAGTATAAAGCAATGTTTTTTACCATTTGTTAATGCTGGGAATTTTTAATATTGTAAAAAATTGCAATTTATTTTTTTGCTTTGTAGCTGCAACTGTACAATTTGGTGAAGCACTTTACACTGTGAGAGAAGACCAAAACTCAGTCACGGTAGCAATAGCTATAACAGGCACTCTTGATGATTCAGCAACTGTGAGGTAATACAGGCATACGTCAAAACACTGTTCATTATTTTTAAAAAGTACTATTTTTTTATTTTAATGATCAAGAAAGATGGTTGTCTCTTTCTTCTGTCTTGTTTTTTTCTTTTTCTTTCTTTTGATGGAATTATTTATAATTCAGTCTCCCAGAACTAGTAAATGTCATTTTGACGAAAATATATTTAATTAGGATTAATGCAGTTAACTAAGGTAACTAACCTCATGTTTTTAAGTGTGATGGGTAAACAGACTTTCACATAAGTTTAGAAACAGTATTTTAGGCTTAGGTTTTGGTCAGGGCAATGTATTATATGCTCGATCTGCACCGAAATTGTTAGTATAGGTAAGCTAATATAGTATGGTTTTGAGTGCAATTTCTTCCAAAGGCCATCAATATAGAAAAAAACTCACGAGTGCATGTTTTATCCAAGTTCCACGAGAAACCATGCTATTACTTCATAAGGATTTACTGTAAAATGTTCGAGAGTAATTGATGTGTGTCCAGTTGAACAATCATTGAAAAACTTTCGGTTCGTATCTATTAGCTAACAAAATAATCATATTAGGAGGACAATTCTGTAATATAAATAAACGCTCAGCTGCCGGATAAGGAAAATGCCCAAAATAATGATATGCCTCCCAATAACGTCTTACAGCAGTTGAAACAACACTCGCTTAAACGAAAACTTGTTTCATATTATTAACTTGGTATTAATTTTGTGCAGTAGGAATATATTTTATCGCTGACGTCGTATGCAACTGAAAGTTTGCTCGCTGACGTCATATGCAACTAAAGAGTTCTACCCGACCAACTTGCCCGCTCTCTTATATTATATATAATATATAATTATATAATCTATACATTGCCTGACTTTGCCGACTTTACAAAAAAATGGGGGCTATCCTCCAGCTTACCCTATTGATATGTTGTTACATATATATTGTTTATACCAATTGGAAATATTATTCGTATATTTTTACCACTGTATAATACCCTCTATATATTTCTACCATAATTTAATCTTGAAAAAATGTAAGAAACAACAGGTAAAAATGTTTATTTTCCCATATGATTAATATATAACAGTTTGATCATGTGAAAAGATAAACCGTAACTTGGTAAGTTAACATGACCACAGATTGTGGACACGCACGGGGACGATGCCCGGCCACACAGAAACTGTAGCATTATTTGGCTAGCCCGGTTACCGTTGCTGTGGGTCTAAATAATTCTACCGGGGAAATGATGAAGATCAACGAAAGCTTAAAATTTAACCGAAATTTTAAGTTACCTTGCTGCGTTATCTGCATATACACTGTAAACATTGTTTTCTGTCCACAATGTAAGGGTACGTAAAAGGTGTAAAAACCTCACCAAATTGCCTGCCCTGCAAACCAATACCATATCACTGTGGATGATTCACCACTTTTGCATTAATAAATGGCCATATTTTTTTTGACGAAACCCTAATTCCTAAGTATTCAATTCGGTGTTTAACTTTTATATTGAAAAACATTATTTTATCGCCAAGAGCCTCACATGGTGGTTAAGCATCATTGATCGTGAACTCCGCTCAATTATCTCTGAAGCGACGTTAACCAATAAAAGGGCAGAATATTAACAAGCGACGATAAAACCACAAGGATAGCAACAACTTTTGCCATGAATTGTAATAACGTGACATTTTCTTTCAATTGGTGGTAGAAATGTTGTGTTAGTATATGTGATAAATGAATATGTAGGTAAAATTGGTCGGTTTTCCGACATCCACTTCTCTTGCCAATAAACCTGAAGCTGATCAATTAGGGACCAGAGGCATGTCATTAGCCCTTTCCGTACCGCAGTTGACTTTTGTTATTTTTCGTGGGCTAACGCCAGAAGATTTTACTTTCCTAAGGTAAAGGTACTGTCCAGAAAAGGTCAAGCAACCAAATGTTTGCTCACAGATAGCTTGTTCTGTCGAGTACTAACCGGCTGGTGAAACGTTCAGTGAAAAAAGTAGAAATTTCACCGAAGGGTTTGTGAAAAAATTAACAATAAGTTAAAACTAATTTTAATCCATAGTTTACAATGTTGTTGTTTAATTCTACATGTCAAGTGTGCTTTAAACATTTTTTCAAAACCCTGGGGAGTCTTAAGATATCTTAAAGTTTTTTGTTCAGAATTTAAATGAAAGACACTTTTGGTTAAGAAATCTGGGCACTGCCTTATTCTACGCAAGGTATTATTTGTACAAAAACGTTATATTTTTTATTTATTGTAGAGTTTTCAGCATAAATGGCTCTGCTAAAGCTGGAGAAGATTTTACAGCAGTATCAAATAAAGAAGTACAATTTATTGCCGGTGGCGCAACTACCCAATTTTTAACTATTCCGATAACAGAAGATTCCCTACTAGAAGGAACCGAGTCATTTATTCTGATCTTGACGTCTGACCGTAGCCAAGTTGAAATTGGTCCGAATGCAAATACGACTGTTAGAATTATTGACAACGATAGTAAGTTTGTCTGCAAAGGAATTAAGACTCAGTAATTTACAATCCTGAGTACTTGTTGTTCAATTATTGTATTTGATAAAATTTTATTTCATAATAATATTATTCAAATTATTTTATAAAATTAAATTTCAAGAAAAACTTGTTAATAGGGACCCTGTTGACTTAAAGGAGAACTCCAGATAAAAATTGACTAGGTTTTTTTTGAAGCTTAATGATATGGAAATTTTTTTTCACTATGACTTTTTTTTTACATCTTTTTTAAAATTTGGTTTTGTGTCTTATGTTCGGCTGGGCAAGTTTCAGTTAACAGTGGAATTTTACCAATTTTTGATGTAGTATGCGAGGGAGGTGTCAAATCTCGCAATAATAACAAAAGAATGCCATGGTTTATGATCTTAAGGACTGTATAAGCATGGCTTACTATTTTGCTGTAACTTGCAAACAATTCTAGCAGAACAAGGAAAATTACTGTAGTTATGAATTTTCTAAAATTTGGACTTGGGTACTACGTCACCAATTACTGCAAAGTGTGTGCCACACTACTAATGGCAATTAAGGCAAAATCTTTTTTGAGAAACTTGAACCGTATAATATTTAAAATAGTAATTGAAATCTATCTTTCATTATAAGATTCAATAAAGAATACATTATTATTTTCCAACAATTCTCTTTTAAGTAATTTTAACATAATAACCACTAGTAACTAAATTAGACAAGTCAAATAAAACACTATAATGTTGAAATGTGCTCTGAGTTTTGTTTAAAATGTCCGTTAAACATAGTTGAAATATAATTTCATTACTTTACGAGACCATTCTTCTTTTAAGAATAAGTCTATATTTTGGCATGCAGTTTTTTTAATTCCATTGTATGTTAACGTTTTTTTAATGTTTTATTGTTCTGTGCTTAGTGATATGAATTAATTCTACATTATGGTAAATAATTTGCCTATGAATTTTTAACATTAATTTTTATTTTCAATAATTTATAGTTGCTACTGTGGACTTCGTTAAAACAACAGAAACTGTAGGGGAATCTGGGGTTTTCTTGCAAGTGTTTGTTGAAATAACCGGGCGTCGCACTGTTCCAGTCATTGTCGAGTAAGTAGAGAAGTAATATCTGCATTTCAACAATTGTGGGTTTATTAAGGAAGTAGAAATTGAACAATTGAGCTTCTCAGTTTTTGTTGATACTTTTAAGCGACTTTAAAATTTCGCTCGTACAGTAGGGATTATAGTACTCGTGAAATTTTTGCCAAGTTGGACTTGTCAAATTTTGGCAAATTTTGGCAAAATTTCAAACATCACTCGCATTATTGATGTATAATTGTACTTGTCATTGCATAATTACCTATACTAATGTTTGGTAGTAACTTACATTGACAAAATTTGAAAATTAAAGGTGAAGTAAAGTCAGTAATAAAAACAAACGCTTTGCTTACTTTTTTGTAACTGCTAAATTTGTAATGCATTATATACTAACTGGATGAATACCTAACACTGTTTGAGGTTGCCATGCACGGTCTTAAATAAACATAAACTGGACTTTTAATTTAGAAAAAGCTCATAAAATGGGAAAATCTGGGCAATCGTATAGCTACGGCCTTACTTTGTTACGAGCTGAACCGACACGCAAAATAAACTATGGCTACTATTGCAGCAGACCGTCCGCTGTATAGCTCAGGAATAAAGAATGAAACTTCCAGAGGGTGCTGAAGCACACTCTACAAGAGCAAACAGGTTGCACTCAATGCTCGATTGTATCTATTGTTTAAGGTCAATTTAGCTTGTCTTATTTTTAGGTATGCTAACAAACTAAACGCCTTTTTAGGGTTAATTCAATTGACATCAGTGCAAAAGCCTCAGAAGATTACACCGAAATTGATCAAACAATTACATTTCAACCTTGGGAAACACAACCAAAACCAGTGAACGTTTTTATAACTAGTGATAACAAGATTGAGAACGACGAGCTATTTCAACTTACTCTTACGACATCATCGGCTCAAGTGACTCTAGGAGATAAAGATATTATTATTACAATCACAGACGACGACGGTAAGATTTTTGTGTTAACTAGTGCACTTAACAGAAAAGAAAACATTAATTTTCTCGAAGTGTTTCTTTGATAAGAGAACATTGTTGTGGGAACAAAATTAGCCTGTGGTGGACGATTTCCCAACAAAATCAGAAATATTTTTGGGTTCTCAAATGCAGGTCTTGCTTATAGCAAAGAAAAACAAATTTTGGGAAAACGTTTTAATTCCGAGTGCCGATAAAAGCAGCTACGTTAAAGTGCCTATGCAAGAAAATTTTTGCTATTCTGATCATGGTTTTTTTTGTAAGAACTCGTGAAATGGTTCAGGATTCCGATATAATAACTGTGAACTCATTGGTTATGTACAACAAATTTACACATTAGAAAATCGCGTATATCTTTAAGATAAATCGATAAATTACTCGAAATTTTGCATGCACTGTGCAAGTTTCAAGTTGCCGTGATGAACTGTGAGATTTCAGACTTCATGACTGGCAAAACACAGTTGCTTATTTTTTGATTATTGGCGACTGTTTTTAACTTTGTAATGTTCAAGTACATTTTACTAACTTCAAACAGTATTCATAAAAAAAGTATTCATTTATCCAGCTACATGTGTTGCTATTTCTTGTACAAAACAAAAGTTTTCATCGACATAATCAAACACCCAAACAAGGCTCGCATTAATTGGGGTAGAGCCTCGATTTTTATGTTAACATTTCTTATAATCCGTGAGCATCGTTAAAGTTTGTATAAAACGAAAATTATTATTCTCTTACCTGAAAGAGCTTGTTAAGTTATAGAGTAAGTTCTTTTTCAGCTTCCGTTTACTTCGTTGTTGAGATATTTCAGTTTGTTTTCGACGTGAAGTGCATCCTAGAAGAACTACAGGTGTACGTCACACTGCATACTATGTGTTGTATCTCCATAGTCACCGTAGTAAACCTTTTGAGATTCTGTGTGCTATCTGAAAGTTGTTATGCCAATAAAACGCATACTATCTTTGAAAAAAGTTTTATTTGGCAATTACCGAAATATTACATATTAGACAAGACATATAATTTTCGTTTCAAAGGCACTTTAAACGAAATCTTGAGCGAAGAAATACTTGTAGTTCAACAGAGATATAACTTTTTTTGTCTAAATACAAGTGTCTTTCCTATGGTAGCCTTGTATGGCAGATTTCCAAACATTTCTTCTGTTCTACAATATGACAGCTACCATTTATGTAAAAACGTTTAAAGGAAACACAAATTTTTATTGAAAAATTTGTGTTTCCTTATTTACACGTTTTTACATAAATGGCAGCTGTCATATTGTAGAACTGAAGAAATGTTTGGAAATCTGTCAACAAAGCTACCATAAGAAAGACACTTGTATTGGGACAAAAGAAAAGTTATATGTTGAGCTACAAGTATTTCTTCGGTCAAGATTTCGTTTAAAAAAAGGAATGTTCCTTCGTCAACCTGATACAGGCCAAGCCGTTGAGCTCGATACTTACTTTGCATAACCGGAGGAAGATCCTTGGATTGCTGAGTGCTTTTTTTACTGTAGTACGTCATTTCCAGTCCTTTTGTCCGGTCTCGCACGTAGCAAACTGTGCAAAAGACCGAGCAGAGACTAGAAATGGCGTACTACAATTATAAAAATTGGCGTCAGATTCCCGTAGTACGAAAGTCCGGGAGATTTTTCTCCAGTTATATAAATCGAGCTCATTGGGCCAAACCAGGAAACATTGTTGAGAAGGCATTGTTCTGGAAAGATTTTAGGATTTGAAATTCTTCAATGCTCTTCCGTTTTCCCGCACGTAAAAACATTTTTCTGGAAACATAGGTTGCTTTTCGAAAAGCAAAATATGTTTCTAAAAAAAAAAACCTTTCAGAATTCTGTTTTATTTTTTAAGCGACGTTTTTGTCAACATTACTCGTCCAGTGTAACAGGTTCTTTAAGCACAAATAAGAATCAATGTTTGCGCAACTGAATTTTTTTCATACATTCATTGCAAACGTTTTCGCAAAATTTACCTTTGGGATAATTATAGGGGGACTGCACATGTATCTACTTCGCTGTACCCTACTGCCAGTTACCTATATACAGAATTATCTAGTACATCAACAAAAATATTTGAAATTTTTAGTGGCTGCCATCCGTATGGAATTATCGCAGAAGATAGTTAACGAAAGTGTTGGTTCATATGAATTAGGAGTTTTATTAATTGGCGAAAATTCTATCCCAATAACAGCTCAGTAAGTGGAATTTTTGTTTACTTCGGGGGTTTTGTGAAAATGTTTTATAGTCCAACACAAAGAACCGTCACAATGAGCGTATACGAAGCGGTTGCGCAACCAGGGAGCGTGGCAGAGAAATGGTCCCGTTGTTGAAAATGAACAAGAGTGAGAAGTCACGAAGAAAAAAGAGTAAAAAACCAAGGCAACTACCACAACCATCAGCAAACAGAAACAAACTAGATAAACTAAATATTTCAAATTACCAATTTATTGACATTACTCATGACACCAACAACGCAAACTTACAAACATATCATTATTACTACTACTGGTGTCTTGATGACTATGAAACATCTATGCTGTAAAAAAATTATCGCATCACATGGGCATTATACTTTAGTGCTTCTACAAAGTTATGTATGGCGACCTACAACTCTAAACACGTTTGACACAATTATATCTTCCAAACACCATAATGAAGACATTAACTAACAAATTTCCTGAACACAACATCTAAGTGGAAACACTGCATCTAATCTGCTTACATGTATCTCAACGACAATTTTATCAAACACAAAGTCGGTAGCCAATGTCTTTTATTTCTTGTACTGCTGAAGCTCTCTACTGGTTGTTTGCTTATCTCACTTTTAATGATATACAAAATATTAATTTTGAAAATATACTTTTTGTTAAGTTGACAGTTTTATAAATCAGTGTCTGGCAAATACATGTCATGTGTGTCGTTTTTTAGTGTTTTCTGCCTAAATATATTATACTTTAACAATTCTGGGATGTAATAGTCATTTGGACGATGGTAATTCAATGTTTATTTTTCGTTTTTATTTCAAGGGTTTCGCCTACTCAGTCAGGCGACTTCGTTATTGCAGATGGTACAGTGGTTTTTGCCCCGAATTCGAAACGACAAGAAATAAAAGTGAATATCCTTAACGATGATATTGTTGAATTAACCGAGTCGTTTACGACTGTTTTAACAGCAGCTGGGTCAAAAGTTCAAGTTGTTTCGCCAGACCGAACAGTGAATCAAATTATTGATGACGATTGTACGTAAGCTTTAATTCAATTATGTTTATATCCTAGTAATATATTTACAGGTTGTCAACCCTTACGAAATAAATTCCACGTAATGCGTTTCAAATTCACATGAGATTCACATGTGATCACATGCATCACATGCATCACATGTGGTCACATAATTTTTACATATGATTCACATGTGAAGTTGGAACATGAGATGTGGAATTTTTTGTAAGAGAAATTTAGTGAATTTGGTGCCACTCGTACGGATTCAAATTTTTATTGGACATCTGACACACAATTGCAAGCAATTAGCACTGTGGAAAATGCACTTTCATCGAACGTCCGCTGGTAAAATGGGCAAACTTTTAATGAGCCGTTTCGCACGTGGCAAGGACCAAGCTATTAAATTGCCACAACGTATCGCATTGGAAACGTTTACAAAACACGATCAATGATGTTTACAAGGTTTGGAAGAGGTGTTTTAATCTCCCAATCTAAAATTTCGCTCCCGTTTAATGCAAAAATTGACAGTGGTATTTTTTGTTCTGTTTTATGAAATAAGAATAAAAAACACCATGTTTTGTTAATGTTTTTTAAACATCAAACCAACAATTGACTTTTTAATAAGAGCTGTACAATTTAATTAATGCCTTATTTGAATAAATCTTTTAAAACTGTACATAAATACAATTTCCACTCGCAAGATACACTTGTCCAGTGTATCTTGCGAGTTTAGGTGCTGTCAGGGAGTTTAGGCGCAGGCGCTGCGAATAGCGAAAGATATATCCAAGCCAAAAATTTAAAGTACAAGTGTGGTTGCCTTACTAATGTATACGATTTCATGGTCGGATCCAGCACTAGTTCACCTAGTTTGCATAACAAAACAAGTTGGTCAAAATAAAATTTTGATTGGCTATGCAGTGATATGCAAAAATTAGGTGCACTAGTGCTGGATCCGACCATGAATTTGCAACTTAAAAGTATGTTAAATTACTCCAGATGAGACTTATTGACTGTTTTCACCGTCTTTTGCGACTTTTATGAGTTTCTCAGCTACAAAGTACGGTACAAAAACTACAATATAATACATTTTAATTCAAAGTAATCTCTCTGAATGAGAAAAGTGAAAAGTCTTCTTGGTTCAGACTGTTAAAGTATATGCAGTAAAGTATAGAAAGCCATCTTGGCACTCGATATTTTTTATCCAATTTCACCGGCAAATGCGACATCCAGTTGCGGATCTGTGGCGGGTTGTTCAAAGCTCGGTTGGCTTAACCCTGGATCTTTTGCCAGAAGACAATTTTATGAAACACAGAAGTAAGACAACTTCGAATAACATCTTGTAAACCAAAGATATGAGTTAACGAACAAAACAACGATGTTAGGTATGTCGACTTTATGACTTTGGAATAAAGTCGAAATATTTCCTAATATTGTTGTCTTGTTTCTTTAACTCAAGTCTTGAATTTGAAAAGATGTTATTCAGGGTTGTCTTTCTTCTGTACGTTTTAACACTGGGTTAGTGAAAGGTTGAAAAGAACATTATGGATTGTTTTAAACTGCTTTAAGTGTTGTGATGAATAATTTTAATAAAAAATGTAGATTCTAACACAGTAAACTAAAGCAGTGGGTTAACGGTTAACCCTGGGATAACGCTAACCCACCTTTGAACAACTCAGTCCATTGGGGTGAAACGGAAAGTTAACGACCGTGTAGAGTTCAGCTCTCTGTACCACTTTCGTAACTTTTTGTAATATTTTCCACAATTTACTATGGAGTACTCCCAACAACAAAAAAAATTGCGGCATTTTATGTTCAAATATTTTCTTATATTCAATGAAATGTTGCACTATTGTCATTGAAATTTATATTTTTTGCAGTTGCCACGGTCACGTTTGAAAAAGATTCCCTCGTTGTCCTGGAAAATACAAATAATACGATATTAACTGTTGTTTTAATAACTGAGAACCCTTTAGGGCGAGATGTTTCTTACAGGTACGTTTTTAATGTGGTCATGGCAGGCAGACGGACGGACGGACGGACGGACGGACGGACGGACAGACAGACAGACAGACAGACGGACGGACGGACGGACGGACGGACGGACGGACGGACGGACGGACGGACGG
>JAOBAZ010099664.1:0-11560 GCA_026546875.1 Pteroeides caledonicum | reverse complement strand
TTAGCTTTTGAATCAATTTTAAAGATTTAAACAAGATTTTTAAAGATTTTAGCACTTGTAAACAAACTTGTTGCAAACAATAACACTTTTGGACAAAATATCGTAAAAGGCCGCCCGCTGCTGCAGCCAATCAGATCGCAGGAAATCAAAAAATATCAATTGGCATGTACAAATAAAAAATAAATAACAATTTCTATTGTTAATATTAAAGTTATTATCAAATAACGTCACCAGAATTATTCCTCAACTATTTATCTAATGCAAACGCTCTCAAAATATATACATCTTTATCCTTCAGTTAAATTTTTAGCAATGCACCTCTGAATACGGATTCCTCGAGTCCAGATTTTTTTGTTTCAGTAACGTAATGTCCGTAATTTCAAATTTGGGATAGCTTGGATTTCATTGTGTTAGTGCAACCAACGTCTTACAATGTGACAATCATACTTCAACAATATTTAAATTTATATTTAACATTTGGCTAAATGTGTATTCTTGCTTCTCTAAGTCGTCGACATGCATCTTGTATTCAATGTGAGGTAAACGGTAGCTGCTAATGTAAGATATGCTTGACAGTGACAGATTAAAACTAAAATTGATATGTCTGATAAACGCTTCAAAGGTTTGAACACAAAGTAACAGTTCAAATGCGAGACGAAGTACTTTACCAGGACTTCGAGTGCTATTTAAAAAAGGGGAAAGCGAACCTTTGTAATGCCCGAGAGCTTTGGAATCCTGGTAATGTCCGACGTGGAATCTTGGTTATGTGTACTGTTTTACGGCGAACAATAGTTATATAGAATAAATATTGAATTATGTGAGAACTAATTAATGCATATTGTATGTCAATTTTGCAAGAAACAGTGTAAATAAAATGTTTTGTAATGTTATGAACTGACTTCTCGAAGTCACCGCAACGCTTAAATATTGCCTAATATATTCTGTTTGAAACTACTTTATAAAACTAGTACTTGAAATATTTTAAGGTTCTCGTACTATTTCAAGGTACTTGTACTAAGGTAATGTATCATCTTATGCTGCAGGTCCAAAACACCGGCAGGAAGATTTGAGATGATGTTACATCGGTTAAACATGTACTGTGTTTTACATACACGCTGCATGTGTAGCTAAGATATACAAATGTTTATACATAATTTCACATGCTCTACGTCACTCTGAAGCGTAAAAAATAATTGTTGGTTATGACTTACACATATTGTCCTTTTAATACAGTCACACAACAAGATTTTGTAACTGTTTTTTAGTTGCGGCGTTACTAAACCGAACTACCTAAGGTTTAATATGGCAGTCATCAGGAACGTTTAACCAGCGTTGAAGTGAAAACAATACATCTGTAAAATGAGTCATTAAAGAGTTATTTTATCTATAACGATGAAAAAATATACTTTTATGCAGTATTCTTTAAAAGGCAATTTTGGATCATGATATCTTTTACTCCTACCCTGATAACGACAAGGGTGTAGCCAGTGGTATCAGATGGTGGTTATGGAGTTAGATATATGCGGCTACCAAAGCACAGAGTACAAAACAACCAGAGGTGAATCTCGGACGTGCCGGTCCGAGAAAATTTTGCATGCTGACGCCCTGCCGGGTAGGACAACCGGCAGTTTTTATAGGTAAAAATTGCCGGCTGTCCTACCCAGGATAGCGTGGCATCGCCAAGACCGGGAAAAGGTCACCAAGACCGGAAAAAGTTATCTTGGTATTTGCAGCAACCGGCATTTAGACCTACGGTCAATAAAAACACGATTAATCCTTGGTTTTTACCCAGTTTTACCCTCTCTATTACTTTCTTGAATGAAATCGTATGTAAGCAAATGAGACTTAATCGATGGATACGTACGATGGTGCTCAATGCGGCGGTACTAGTCAAGTTTTCCTATAATGATTTTGTTCTACGGAACTCGGAAGGCTACCGAATAATTCAACTTATTCAACTTGGCAATGAATTGTACATACAGAATAAAAGGAATATTCTATAGTGTGCACTGAGCAGGCTACAAAGTTTAGCAGGTACCTGCAAGTGTGCAGTGCACAATACAGGTAAATACACACGTGAAATTTTAGCAATAATGCCAAGTCATTTCTGTCATTACGACATTAGTTTCACGAGTTATTTTTATCTTATCTTTTTTATCTTATCTATCTTATCTAATTATCTTCAGATAAGGTTAAGTCACATATTGTGGCGTCGGAAGATGATGTAGGTGGATCAGCGCTGATTAACTCGTCTTCGCCGGTCACGATGAAGGAAAAATTGTTGTTGAAAAGATCAGCTATATCATTAGGGCAAGAGGCTGAGTCTGTTCCCATAGTAACACTATCCGGCAAACCGGCACGAGTTCCTTTCAGCTTGAATACGGACCAAAACCTTTTTGGATTTCGTTTTAAGTTTTCTCCAATCTCAGAAAAGAATTTGTCTCGACTTTCAGTTATTAGTTTTTTCACTTCACTCCTCAGTTTCTTGTATCTATTTCTCAATGCATTCGACGGTGACTATTCTAATTTCCGTCGAACTGTTTCCTTCTTTCTGATGGAACGGAGAATTTCGCCGGTGAACCAAGGTGGACTGTTAATTGTTTTGACCGGGACGTTGTTGCACACTGCATCAAGAAATAGATTATTCCATTTCATCCAAGCAACATTAATGTCATTCTCCGACTTTAATGAGGCTAATAAATCGGCACTATCCAATGTAGTGCTTAGTCCTTCAAAGTCACCTCTACGATAGTCGAACACTGTTCGTTTTATTTTTCGTGATGCTTTGATAGAATGTTGTGAAGTCAAATGTGATGGTCGAATGATCAGTCATCAGAATTTGCTCTGGAACATTGGTAATAATGAGGTCAAGGATGTTGTTACCCCGCGTTGGGAATGTGTTCAGTTGCTCAAGATGATAATCGTATAGAAGTTCAGTGAATTGTTCTTCATCCGCCCCAGTTGTTAACTCCGGCGACTTCCAGTTAATTTTCGAAAAGTTGAAATCCCCGCAAACCAGGATGCTCTGATACAAAGAGCATGAAATTGCTAAGAATAGGTTAAATTTGTCTAGCCATTCCTTGTTGACATTTTGCTGGGATTTATAAACACAACATGCCAAATATTATAAGTTTGAGTGTGAAGACAGTTCATTTGCAATTAGTTCCAAATCCTTTCGGCAATTGTCGTGTGCCGAACAGTGAACACCACTGGCCACCGTGCCTTCTACGTTTCATTAATAAACTTTTAGGCATTGATTTGGTTGACGACTCACATAATATATAATAATTTACATTTTACTATTGTTTACAACTTTTCTTAAAAAAATTGGTAATACGGGGTGAAAAGTACCGGTCGTGGTTGCTTATTCACACTTCGCGCATGCGCCCTAAAAACAGGGACAAAATTGTGCGCGAGATTGACCTCTAGTTGTTTTCTACTCTGTGAGTAAGGTTTAATAGTGTCTACGATATGTGAGAGGGACCGCATTGTTGCACTACCCCCCAAAAAAAGACAATTTGGAACACTTACTTTTTGTAAATATCTGTGACAACGTTCACACGGGCATATAAACCTGGCCACGAAAAAAGACCTCTATACAGGAGCGTAGCATTCGTGCACACAAATAAACCCACATAGCAGTAACTTTTTCGCTCAAAATAAAACTATTCTACCATGTTGTTATTTACCAAAACATCACAAAAGTATACATCTTCAATGTATATGAACCCCTCCATATAGTATTTTTTGTTCGGTGAATATAAGATTCTAAGGCTTCTCATTGGCTAAAATATTTTATCATAGAACGTAATGTTCGCCGGCCAGTGGCGTTCTGTCAATTTGCAAACGTTACAAAAGAAGATATATCGCGAAAACTGACTTACGAGAGCACGAAAAAGTATAAAAAATACTATAATAATTATTCACCTCAGTGTCGGTGAATATATAAGCAAACATTTACCTCGGCTGCGCCTCGTTAAATGTTCACTTATATTCATCTCGACTTTGGTGAATAATTACCAGATATAAGGCCTCCGTGCATAAGCCCATCAAAAACGCTCACGAACTTATATAAGCCCGGCCAGTCGTATAGTCGGTGGTTTACGGTTAGCTAAACTTGTTAGCTGATAAATACAAACTTGTTTCTTGTGAACTCAAGTACATTCTCACGTAGAATAGGACAACTAAAATTCTATACAAATCTTATATTTTTTTCAATTAAAACATTGTAAGAATTACCAAAGCAAGTTGCTGCTAGTGGTTCAAAACAACTGATACAAAACCAGTCTGAAGAACAAAGTTATCGCGTTACTTCATTCCAAACGTTTTCTTGTGATTCTTATTGTGCTACGTATAAACTTTCCATGTTTTTATTTTATTAACAAGGTTTAACATTTTCCTTCATGCTAACCTTAACGTCTGTTTTATTGAATTAGATTAAAAGAGTTGGATTCAAAGAAATCATTGTTGCTTCATTTTCCCACATGACACGACTCGGTGACACGTTTATTCGTGAACTGAAAGCGAACGGGGAAGATCTTAGTAACCTATGGGCTTTCACTGAGTTCATTGAATCAGTTGGTAAAGATCGAGTAACACATACAGCATTAATTCCAGTTGGTTTACGCAAGATGAAAGAGCTTGGATTGAAGAATGCCATTATTGAAATAGACCTGGTGTATCCTGAGATCGACTACGACAAGTTCACAATCAAAGTGCAGTGCGAATTGATTTCTGAAAGAATGAAATGGACGCGAGAGAACCTGTCCAAAGATGCTCGTGTACTTGTCAACCTGAGGGATTTTCCAGACGCTATGAAAGCTAAGCCAGAGCGTGTACTGCAAATTGTTCATTACTTGTCTTCTTTGCCAAAGAAAACCCGTCCTTTTGGAATCATCTACGAAGAGTCATCCGGTAAGTGCCTTCCTGAAGAATTGAAAGCCTGGACAGCGGCTGTACGTACAATGATGGATGATTGCGGTTTCAAAGAAGGCCACTTATTGGTGCATGTTCACGAGCAATGGGGACTAGCTGATACGACTCAATTAGAGTGCCTTGTAGGTGGAGCAAATGGCATCTGGGCAAGCATGATCGTAGAAGGTGCAGCTATGGGCCATTCCTGTTCCACTGTTACCCTAATGAATCTTATTCGAATGGGTAATAAAGCAGTTCTCAAAAAATACAACTGCACCGAGCTCCGCAAAGCTGCCCAAAATGTGACAAGAATTACAACTGGTGTTGAACCATACGACCGGCAGGTGATTTACGGTGAACGAGCACTGGATATGGTGTTTGGCATTCCAATGCTCACTCTAGAAAAAAATGAATTCTCCATGGCGGATTTCTTTGGTGAGAAGCCAGTGATGAGAATAACTACCCTTGCTTCTCCTAAGATGATTGCTGAAAGGTTGACAACTCTTTTTGGCGAAGACCCACAATTTACAGAAGAACGAGGTCAGCGAATGTTGGAAGTGATGCTTGAAGATCTACACCAGAACAGGAAGGAAGAATACATGAGCAAAGTTGGTATTGCTGTCTTGTTTGATCGTTCTGGTGGACAGTTGACTGGTGAAATGGCTGACGCTATTGCCAAAGAAAAACCACAGTCTGTGCATGCACAAGATTTGATCGCTGAAATACGAGAGATGTGGAACGAGTGGGATTTGAGAGATGGAGTAAAAGATGATAAATTGGAGTTCGATGCTTTCTATAATGGCTTTTTAGCTCCGTATTTTGGTTGCTACAGATGTGATACAACAAAACGCGCACTAAAAGCTGTTGATATGGATGAAGATGGGCAGGTAGATTGGAACGAGTTTGCGTTGTACCTCCAATGGGCCATTCGCGAATACCCTGAAACAAAAAGTGCCGAAGAATTACTGTCTATTGCCTTCCGCAAGGGACTCATCCCAGCAATGCAAGACGTCGTGTTGGGTCAAAAAGATGCTTAAATTTTCCGGACATTATTCCTAGCAGAAACATTTGAGAATAAATTTAGTATATTAAAACGCTAATTATTATTAATCACTTTAATTAATAGTAGAGCAGTAGACACATTTTCAGACGTTGTTCAATTCTTTACGACTGCAACACTTAACATGAAAACAAGTAGCAATTCTTTGACTTTATATATACAGTATTTACTCGCGTTGCGTAGACGCAGCAGTGTGGTGGTGGTAACTGGTTCAAATTTTGTTGACAATTTCTTTGTCTTTCAGAAAAGTGCGTAAATATTCCCGAATTTCAAACGAATACATTTTAGTGACGCGTCATTGGCAGGGTAAACAAACTGAAACCTTTCTGTGTGAGGTATTTACAGTGAAAACGATTTTAGTTGTTCTATATTAACATGTTTTCATGCAGTGGTTAAGTAATCATATTTTACTTTTAATTTGGCAGTGACGTGATATGCATATCCATGAATATCCAAGATGGCGGCATGGGATCATCTTTAAGTGAGAATATCTTGATAACTATACAAGATACGTGAAAACATACGTAATATTCGTTGCCGATGCTCTTTAATAGATAATTTACGTACTATTTACAACATTAGCGGCCGTGCTGTATCGGACTACAAACACGAGCCGAAGGAGAATGTTTGTATATCCGATACAGCACAGGCGCGAATGTTGTAAATGGCTTGTAAAATTCACGTAAAAACTCCTTTGTTTTCGTCACATGATCGATCTGTATCATTTGATACAGAATACTAATAGGGTAGTTAGTATTCTGTATCAAATGATACAGATTAATTAGTATTCTGTATCAACTGATACAGATTACTGTAGTCTTTTGTGGGTATACAAAGGCTATCATATGTCTTAAGATATAGCGATATGATTCCTCACTTACCTTATTAATTATTTATGAATTTCACAATAATATATACACATCATTAGCACAATACTCAATGTCGGGATAGTACTTTTTAGGTTAATTTGATTGGTTACCATAAAGTTTCTTGTTCAGAATATTATACCTCAGGCTAAGATTTCCCTATCAGAGCGCTACCATATGGTTTGCAACCCTCGGTATATCTTTTTGCATTCGGTATATGGAACATAAAATTATATTATCCTTCGTGCCCACGAGGGCGGGTAATGCCTCTTTATCCTTTGACTTGGCGGGCCTAACCTGCTTGAGAGGGGGATTTGTGTAAATATTATATTCAATTTTATACATTATATATCTTTTAAGCAAGAAACATTTTTAATTCATAGAAACCTACGAAAATGACAATTATGTTTTGAAAGACCTACTATGACCTCTAAAATAGTAGCGTTTAAAGCCCAGAAAATGAACACCGAATGAAGACATCTGGAACCCATTAAACTTTATAGAATGGTTCGAAATCTTGCGCGAATAAAAGTATCGTTATTTTGGCGTATATTCTAACGACCGCCTTCCGCGGTCTTTGAGAAATTATGGCATGTGGGCACTGTGTAATGCATTGAGTCAGTGGCTTATCTCAGCTTGGGAGGCACCCATGGGGCACAAATTATATAAAAGGGGCACAGCATATATTTGTTTTTCAACTTAAAAATTCAGTTTAAATAGCTGCATCATTCTGTTATTATGTTTAATGGCCGTGATATGGACACCAGTCATGAAACTTATTGTTTGACAGTAGATTTGTGAAAAGCACTTGATCAGCTTCATTAAAGAGAATAAAAAGCCTTAGAGATTAACAAAAAGCCGTTTTTGTCTAAATTTGTCAAAACATAATCTACATCTCAAGTCATTGTTCAATTTCTACATCACATATAGCAGTGTTAATTATAAATTTCTTACTGAGCAAACGCAGTACGGAGCACACCTTGTGCAGACACGGGCTTCACGTACAGCGGTTACAAATAGAATACAACGCACTACAATTACAGCATATTTTACAATTCTTTAATTTCTAATTCGGGAATACACTGATTTGACAATAATTGACAAAAATACGTATACGTGTATCTTTATAACTTTTTTCACTTTTTTTAAATTTATAACAATGGTTTCAAATAAGGGGGACTTGGCGGTGCATCAAATTGAAAAGGCCGTGCCCCCCTGGGCTTTTCGTAGTTACGCTACTGCATGGAGTCTACCTTATCTAGAATTGTAACTGCAACAAATGATGCCTTTCCCTTAGTTTTCAGGTGTTTTGTCGAAGGTTTTATACTTAGCGGGAGGATGGATTACGAGACAACGAAACAAATCGAAAACATCTAAGCAAAATAAAAACTGAAAAACAGATTGAGCCGTGTGATGCCCCGCCAAAATTGCTCTTATATTTCAGAGAGCTGTAGAGTATTTTAAATTTGCTCTCACCAAGGTTAATATTTTCGTGACATTGTTGACGCAAATTAATCGCATCACGCCTCATGACTTTACTATGTCTTTTAATATTTTCACACTACTGATGCTATCAACTTAGTGAACGAGGTAGTGTGTGATGAAGCCACTGGATTAGAAATACCAGCCTTATTTTAATATAAAACATAGTTGTAGTCGAAAATCGCCCAAACGTCAACTACAGTGAACGTGACCCGTCAAAAGTTTGACTCGCCAGCTGGCACGTACTAGTTAGCTAATGAACTTTTAATTGGTTGGTACTGTGGGTGGTGGAAGCCCGAAAATGTAATTGTAATGCTATAAATAATTCCCAACAATATCAAAGTAATTTTGTCACGATATATATTAAATATAATTTTGAACATTTTAGAACAAACATGCATATTGAGCCTTTAAAGGGTAACAATGTTTAACGAGTCGAGTAAAATATAGTTGAAGTCGCGAGAACCTAGCCGACTTAACTCGACTTAAGAGTTGAATGGTTGAATCCAGGGTTGAATTGGAGGGGGGGGCTCAGGAAGGCCCAGGCCCCTCTTTTAAAATTTCACGCAATTTGGGGGAGCTGCAGCTCCCCCTTGGCTTGAGATTTGTTTTTAGTTGCATAATCATAAACATATATTTCCAATTGATGTTAGTAATTAATGTGAAAATATTCAGTAATTTATATATCAGCGTAAATGCAGTCCGGATATCTAACACTGTTCGGGTTTGCCATGATCTAAACAGAGTTTCAATCAGTTCCTAAGATGGAAAAATTTGGGCAGGTTTATAACTGCGGGTCACATGAGCAGAACCGATGCACAGAACAGACTTCACTTTCGAATGTAAAATTCACAATGCGTTAATTTAGCTGTAAAACTCAAGTATATCTATAATACAAAATTTTATTGTCCTTCGTTGCAGCAATCACGTTTTCTTTTACGCAATATGACTTAAGTGACGTCACAAATTGCGCAATAAGTTTGTTGTTAAATATGATAGTTCGGTTGTTGATACAACCGAATTATCATATTTAATACAACATATCATTTAAGAAATATAAAATCGTTTTCCCTGGTTATATACTCTGATATAAACACGCGAGTTGTTGCAAGACTTTCGAAAAGAGTAATAAAAACACGAGCCGTAGGGTTGGGTTTTTATTACGCTTTTCGAAAGTTGAGCAACATCTCAAGTATTTACATCAGAGTATATAAACACAGGGAAACACATGCGCTAACCGACAAATCAGCGCTTGCGTAGTACTTCGAGTATTTTACAAAACATAATGTTTACGTAGGTGATAATGTATTAGTTCTGGTATTTTGTCGTCTGGTGCATGAAATTTACCGACATAATTTTGTTGTGAGGACATAATCATTAATCATACCAGCAAATCTATGAAAAACGTTATGCAATTGGTCACGTCGCTAATGGATCGTTACTTGTGTCTTTTGGAGTAACTAGTTTTTAGTATTTTTGTTATTTTTTAATCATGTTATAACGCGAACTTAGTCCTCACCACGTCTTGCGCTAATCAGATCAAAATGCGTTTTGACTTTTTTTTATCCATGCAACATGCGGCAAGCGTGTTCCTTAAAGATGGCCGCACTTCGTGGCCAAATTGTTCTCATATTCTCAGTTCATATTAACCCTTTAAAGGCCAAGTGCTTTCCTCGTGGGCAAGTAAAATTATTTGGCGTTAGGCAGAGTAAAATACTCAGAGGCAACATTGTCCACTAGAGAGTTAACCAGAGTTAGCAGTTGGTATATTAACCCTTTAGGGGCCAAGTGCTTTCCCCATTGACGAGTAAAATTGTCTGGCGTTAGACAGAGTAAAATAGTTAGAGGAAACATTGACCGCTGGAGGGTTAAAGCGTTATTAGCTTAAACGCTATGGCAAATGAAGAATGTTGTTATACTTCACATTCGGCGTTCTTTGTTCATAGTACAACAATATCCTGAAAATCTTTTGTAAGAGCGCCAACAGCCAACGAACCACGAGGCATCAGTTGAATGTACACCAATGATACATCGGAGCTAGATTATAGTCATATGTGATGTTTACCATCGAGTTTTTCGATAATTTTCAGGTCTAACAACACTGGTCATTCTGGCTGAATTAACTCAGTCCTTTCTTTACTTTTGCTCATAGTGTCCAGTATTTTTATTTCGGGTTTAACTAAGACGTTGTTTGCGTCCACTTTGACCACATATTAGTGCGCCACGCGGCGCAAGGCTAAGCACTACCTTCCTAAACATCCATGCTATGTTCTGTATTTGTTTGGCTTACTGACTATATCTGCCTGAATTTTTCAGTACTATATTTGTGTATACACATAAGTGCAACAATAAATATATACTACGTTTGATTATTTTAATGCTTGCGAGTAAACAGTTGGACTAAATATTTTACTATGAGTGGTTTGAAACGAAAGAGTATCATCACCTTCATTCACTCAGAAGTGGCATGATGCTGCAACCTTTGTAGCCCTACGTTCATTTAGTCAGGCACTCCGGACCGCCTCCCTCAGGCCAGTATAGAAACCCTGGAATCAAACGTGTCTGAACTCTGGCCCAAGACCAGTAATATGCAACTCATCATCAATATTCACAGGGCACTCTCACTAAAGCGATTGCTGTTTGAATTAAATTTGTCATTTCTAATTATTTTGATTAAATTATAAATGGGTTAATTAAGATTAGCTTTAAATTTAAAATTGGAATCGTGCTTGAAGACAATCTCCGAAACGCCGTTTTATATTTCAAAACACGTTCTAAAAAAAGGCTGTCCGTGGTCCTTATTTCAACAAAAAATTTCGAAAAAAAGAATTGCTACAACAGTGAGTCGTCAAAATATATTTTAATGCGATATTGTTTTACAAGTTCAAAAGAAACCACGCAATTTAAGGTAGGTCACACTAAAAGTGTAAGGTTTTACTATACCCAGAATAATTAATGGTGCTGAAAAAGCTACTATAAAAAATCTGGCAAGCTAAAGCTAAGCTAGCAATATCCCTCTTAGATATATCTTCCCTTGGGGGTAATATTATATCGAATTGCCCTCGCTCCAGGTCTATAAATGATTAATATATATAAACTTAAAGATTAAATCAAACTAAATAATCGTGTGTACCAGCTGGTGAGTTAAGCATCTTTTTGATCCAACACGACGTCTTGCATTGCTGGGATGAGTCCCTTGCGGAAGGCAATAGACAGTAATTCTTCGGCACTTTTTGTT
>JAOBAZ010099442.1:0-11561 GCA_026546875.1 Pteroeides caledonicum | reverse complement strand
TCTGACAACTAAAATCTGAGCCGCCGAACTTAAGTCGGGAAATAAAAAAAACAATCACTATTGCCCACAGTTCTCCTATAATCGAAGAAATTATTGTCTGTAAAGAGGTTTGCCTTTAGGTGCTAATGAGTAATGTTTCTTTCTAGCTGACTGAGAACCCCCCAAAGTATTCGAAGGAATGCTTAATCATCTAAGGATTATTTATGATAAAGTTTCCGAGAAAACGCTGCAGTTTGGCTTCTCTGAATAGTGTAGGTTCGTGTGGCTTAAGTTTGGACGTATTACTAATAATTTTAAGACAAGAACTTTTGTATACTTGGCGCCTAGCTGACCATTATATTACATAGTTGCCTTTGTCTCGTTTTAATATGATAATGTAATTATAATCCGTTTCCCTATAGCGTATCGAGGCCGTTATGTTCGTTTGTTGCTCTCGCGCTGTTCCTACTAAAAGTTACTTTTCGCGCCACTACCATTATTGACAGAGTTAGTTGGAAGTACGATCCAATGAAAAGAGGTATATCAGAAATCATACGCGAGAAAAAAGTTAGCGACAATTCTCTATACAGACTAGGACTGCATGTGATGGGGATTCCACAAGCCAGTGTTGGTGTAGTTCTAGTGAATGGTGGTTAGTGTTGGAGTGTTTCCAACATAGCTGATAATCACACTGTACTTGCGGCGATGGTTGACACACGCCATTTATTTCCACTATTTTTGTCAACGGTTGTTGTTTGCTCAACTCGCGCTGTTCGTTTGCGTGCTCTGTGAACCGGTCTTAATAAGATTAAAAACAGTTAAGCTCTTATCCAAACACTCAGTGAAGTGGACGCTTCCTCGACTGAACGTTTTCCGCCTGGCGCTATCCCCAGCCATGTTAGTTGAATTATTACAATAACTGTGTCACAGGCAAAAACGGGTGTGTATGTACAAACGAGCTATAGACCTATTTGTCACATAACATAGACTGTTCACACCGGACCTAACACAGATGTCGAAATAAGCATAGGCTTGACAGACAAGTAGTTATTAAAATAATTCAATGGAAAGAAATACCTTGCTCAAGTCGTTCTAATGCCCAGCTAAGGACATTAAAACAATCGCACTCCTCTTAACCAATGAAATTGCAGTATTTGCTACTGATTATATAATTAATAACGTAGTTGCATTTCTCTCGACCAATTAAAATTCAATAATTTTGACATGCATGTAGTAAAGGCTTTCAGTTGAAAAAGGCTGCATTCATTGTAGTTGGGTATTGATAGGCTCAGTCTTAAATGTGGTGTAAGTCAAAGACTCAAAGTCCAACTGTTTGCTCAACTCGACCATATTGAAGTACACAGAAGGTCTTTAACCCTTCCTGGACCATGGCTCCACCTTGGGCAAGTAAAATCGTCTGGTGTTGGCCTATACGTAAAATAATAAAAGTCGATCGCGGCCTGGAAAGGGTTAAGGAATCACTCAATCAAGACTACAAAAATGAGATTGTAATTGAGTTCTGTAGCGTGTACTGTCTTTGACGACTGCTACTGAAAATGCAATATAAATTTAATTAGTGAACAAGCAACTTCGATCATATTGAAAGTGTTAAACCTATTGATAAATAAAAACATGTCGTCACTAAGACCTTCAAACGATTACGGAATTAAATCTAAGTTTACAAGCCGTCTTCTTAGTAAACACATTGATAAATGGAAGCATTACCATCACTAAGCACTTCAAACAATACTGCTTCAAAACTATTATAGACTGTTTAAGGCTGCGTTTAGGACTGAATAAGGCTGCGTTTAACAAAGCCAACCGAAATTGCAATATAAAATTGGTTAATAAAGAGCAACTGTTTAGTCAAGAACATATTGAATTATTTATTAAAAACAGCAAATTGCACATATTGTAGTCACAAAGCCCATCAAACAATTACTGAATTAGGCTACTTCTACAGTAACTCGGCGTTGACAAACGCAGCCGATGCCTTACTTATTTAGTTAAAGATATTGTAAAAGTAAATAGTATGAAACTACAGTTGTTGTTTGTTCCGACTCGATCGTATTAAAAGTGTCAAATGCTTTGCGAAATTGCAACATTTTGCCAGACTCGTTGACACTCCGAAGTATAAAACTGCACTGAACTAACGATTTTGCTTTGTTTTGAGCTTACGCTGAAAACTTCGCAAGTTTACTCACATTTTATTGGCCGTTTACTGTATCAATTCGTTATTTGATGTTAGGCTATATTTCACCAATAAACACCTAAAACGTCTTAGGGGTCGATTACGTGGTGCCATTTCAGCCCGGCCTGAGATTTCAGACCTGCTGTTGGTGCAGTATGGAAACGAGAGAGATAATCTGAATAACAAAGACGATGTGTGCAATGAAAAATTCAGTTTTCTTATTTTAAGTGTTTCTCTCGTTTTCATACGTCAACAGGCGGCCTGAAATCTCAACCGGGGCTGAAATTGCACTATGTAGGCAACCTACCTTACTTAAGTCAACTACTGACCTAAGAGTACACTTTAACTATACTATGTACTCACTACCTCTAGTGAGGGTATCGTAGTTGTAAGAATGCTTTTTATGGCATTGTGTTAAACGCTTTCTATATTAAAAGAAAGTGATTAAGGCCGGTCAAGATTAGACACCGAGGACTAATACATTGCTTTGTCTTACAAAAATAGGTCGCATTTCGTAAAAGAAATATTTTATGATTTCCAACACTGTTTTAGGCAATACGAAAAGCTTATTGGCCGAAGCGAGAATTGAACTTTCACCTTCGGGGTGCCAATGAGTTTTCCGTATTGTCTAAAACAGCGTTAGAAGTTACGAGATTTTTCTCTTTCATGTTATTCTCTAAGATTCTGTGCTGATTTTCTAATCGCATTTTATTAAGTTACATGTGATTCACTTGAATACACAGTACGAGACTCTGCCAAATTCAGGCTAGCTTTCGCTTTTCAGCGTTTTACACTGTTTAATATCTGCTTTGGAAATGATCTCAAGTTGTTAGCGTACATTGTTTCAACGACAGAAAACAGACGCGCTAATCACACTTATCTGTTGTTATGTGGGCGGTGTTTCGTGATCACGCCTCTCACAAAATAACGGTTTTACGTTACCAAACGTTAATATAACGTTGATGCAGTCCAACTAAGCTGGTCCGAGTTTTGTTTAACCTAGCTTCACCAAAATCTGACACGTGTGTAATATTTGTTGAATTGTGTTTACAGATCGATAGACTTTTCATCATTGAAGACCTAATTCACCTGAGCCACACAACAGACGAAACGGTGACTTCATTTACCAGACACTAATGACAGATTTAGCGTTAGAAATACAATTGACACGACGTTTTGCATACAAAGGTATTTTTATTTTTACTTTAATGCCCTTCTTTTTAAATTCAACCCGTTAGTGTTTTAATAAACAAACGCGTCTGTCACGCTCGTGGCTTCATAACTTTGAAACTTATACAAACTTTTGACCAGCTCATGCCCGCACAAACTACGTACCACAGTTGCTTGATAAACAATTCAAAAACGCGATAAGCAGTCCTCGCGAGACGCTAATGGTCTTGCTGGGTAATTCTCCACAAAAACCAACGCAGTTTTGCATAAGTTAGCGACATACTTTCACGATAAGCAGCCATAAATAAATTCGTTTGCACAAACAACCATTTCCGTAGCCCAATTGACACGTTGTTAAACGTCTCGCAGTTTTGACCATAAATGGTCAACTGGCATACATACCCTTAACATTTGGGTGTTGGATATTTTTTTCGTCCCGTATGTGTGGAAAAACATCGATCTTCTCTTCGAAATTGAGACCTCCGCGCACTGTACATAAAGTGGAATTTTGGCTGCGAAGACTCACGCACACATACAGTCGGCGATCTTGCTTTACAAGATTAGTGCAATGCCTTTTGAATCATTTTGGGAGGGGTGACCCCGTCGATTTAATACTTTGCGTATAAAATCCCGTAAAAATCTCGATCTTGGTTTGCCTTTAATAGAACAACAGTTCAAGTTTTTGTTGTTTAGTTGTGTTTGGTGGGGGGTGAGATATAGTCCTGGAGTCCTGCTAGAGTAAGCAAGCACTGACAGACACCCTTCTGCGTTATTTGCTTAAGCTCGATCACAATATCTCTACACGACACGACGATGTATACGTTAAAGGTTCCCATTAATTTGCTTACCTTACGTCTGGCCTCCGCGGCAATTCCACTCGGTTTCGCACGTGAAGTCATTACGTTATTGAAAATGGGTCGCACAGACAAATATACGCAGGATGACACTTCTGAAGCAGCGAACAGGCGGCAGAAGAATGTGCGATCGCGAGGGCCAAACGCGCTATTTATGATAGCTCCAGAACCAGTGACGTAATTCACCTGCTGACAAGTAAGATGACCATTTTTGACCCTGATCCTCCATTACATACACTCCAGTTACCTCACGCGGGTGTGTCCTTTCGCGTCTGTTCTGTCGATATCGATGAATTCACACCATTTTACAATGCGCGTTACCAAACTAAACCATCCGACAAGAAACATGTTTGTGAGAACGTAAGCGAAGCCCGAAAGTTAAGTAGAGTCGTGTCTCCGAAATACGCACCTCCCCCATTTATCGAGCTTTGTTTAACCCCCGGCGCTAATGGATATACTAATAACGCCAGACGAATAAGCAAATTTTTGACGAGTTTCCGCCATATTTGGGACTATACCTGGCGCGTTAGCCTTCACTCGGTTCGGTCGAAATACAAAGGGTCGCGTTTTCGCATGTGGCATTTACATTTGTGGTTGTCTTTATAACGGTGCGCTTTCATTAAAGGTTATTTTTTAACAGCAGATTCTTGTGACGCCTTAGTATACATCTTTCGTCGATCTTTGACAAGGCGTTGCCATTCGCTCGGGATTCTGGGTAACTCTGCGGCAGTCAAGGAATTCCTTCCGTGTTTGGAGTTATGATGTATCATTCCAGAAGAGGTTCGGGCATTTGGCAGAATTTCCATACCAAAACTGGTGTTCCTTGAGAGGTGTGTTGGCAGCTCATTGATAACATCTAAAAGAATATCCATATAGATTACCGCGTTTTGCTACGAGACTCGCAGATTTCCATGTAGTCGCAAAAAGCGCACAAAGAAATTGTATTAACTTCGCTTTAAAAAAAACTTAATTAACATATTTTATTGTTGTTACGGATTAGAACACGATTGTGTTTGTGGATGACACGTTATATCAGATGTTTGCGCCATATGTACGCAAAATTATCATGGTTGGTGTAAAATCAAGACGGCATAATTTGCGCAGAATTAGCATAGTTTGCGCGGGGTCAGGATACCCTGCGCAATGTCATATTGACAAAGAAAAAACAGAAATTAAGTAAATAAACAATGCATGTACTTAGTGTTGGGCTAATCATAAGTATTCAGGCGAAACCAAGCTGCCGATTGTTCATTTTTAGTTTTAACAGTGAAATTGAATCCGAGGTGATGAAAGTTTGAGGGCTGTATTCGAGTATTACCTATTATTATTCGAATACTTATTTGAATACAGTCATTCAAGCACCTAGTAACTCATAACTACTCGAATAACAACTGCTCATGAAGCCTTTGAACGGACATCATTGCCTAGTATGTTTATTACTTATTTGCGAGAATGTCTGCGGACTGACAGGGTATATAAACCCTGTCAGTCCCCTATTCTTACCCGTTCTAGCTGGTTATATAACAATTTTTTACGTATTTTTTACTTTCATTTAGTAATGTGGTGCTACAAATTTATATCTGCTTTCCCTGGGGGGGTTAACCCTTATTTTACACGGGATACAGATTTCCCTAAGGTGGTGCAGTGGTCAGATGTATATGAAATAAAGCCTATAATATCAACAGTACGCGTGACATTTTACAATTTTTCTGCGGGTACTAGAAACATTTTTGAGGGGTACGAACTTCCCTGCATTTGCAGAATATCCATCTTTGGTTTTTGTTGTAAACTCGTTGCCCGGCCGAGAGCTTTTCGTTGATCTCTCCTTTTGGTGCCCTCTAGGGTGGCCCTGCTATATTCTAATTAGCCGAGTCATTTGCTATTAATATCGGGCATTGGTTGTGGGGCGAGTGGGGCATGAGTGAGGCATGGGGCAAGAGAAACGGGATTGCGTAACCAAGCAGTCGCGCTTCTCCCGCCCCAACGTAACCACGTTGGTCTGGTTACTTTAACCACACGTTGCTCACACTTACAAACATTTTACATGTGTTTCAAATTCACATGTCGTTCATGTGATCACATGTAGGTCACAAGTGGAGCACATGTGATCACAAGTGGATCACAAGTGGACCACATGTGATCACATGTGGATCACATGTGAATTGGGAACAAAACATGTGCTTTATTGGCAGAGACGACTGCTTTTCTCGTCGAATCTTGACAGCTTACTTGACATTATTTCTCACATTTTGTTTATATATGAGCTCAACATATCGAGTCGTTTTAGAAGTAATTTACAAACCTTGTAATTGGCCTTTATCGGGATAAAGTCATTCCGCCTTCGGCTCGTGTTTTTATACCTCGATAAAGGCCTCTGACTCGGTTTGTAAATATTACTTCCATGGTCGGATCCAGCACTAGTGCACTTAGTTTGCATAACAAAAACAGGTTGCTCAAAATAAAATTTTGATTAGCTAAGCAGTGATATGCAAATTAGGTGCATTAGTGCTGGATCCGACCATGGTTTCCTATAATGGATTTACGAACTATTGAGTGATTTACTTACGGGGGGGTGTAACTTTTTTAATGGTTCGGTTTTAACATACAGTCAGAGCTTACGCATTCCAACATAATTATTTAGTATAATATTAGTTGTTTCTAACGGTACAATTAGTTTATCTTGGCAGATATTGTTTGCCACGTTTACACATCGCTGAACAACTTTCCAACAAACTCACTTTTATCAGTAACGCTTTAAGAAACGGCTGGCGATGATCTGTTGTTCCTTTCTAGCCAAACTAGCTGTACCTTACTGTTATGGCGTGTAAACTTTGTGTATAGACCCACAGTGTCGGTGTAACAATTTTCAGAGTTTTTGGAAGGACATCCATTCTCTTCCTAAAACTCTAAAAACTGTTCTAAATAACCATACCAAACGAGCTCTTTGTTTATTGTACACTGTTGTAGACTGTCCAGCCAGTCGCCATGTCATTTTTGTGATACGTGTGTGTGTTGCTATAATAACTACTTCAAAAACAAGGGGAAGTCGAAAAGGGAATTCCTGATGCCCCATTCGGTTTCTTTGCCGAAAACGTATAACCACACCAACAGATACTATGTTTGCTTGAGTGTAAATACGCAACAGAGCATTATTTCTTCCTTTTAGTTGTCGTAAAATGCCAGTGCCGCGAGCGTTTGTGGGAGCCATACCCTTGGGCCATCAAGCAAGCCAAAACATAGGTGATTTCTGTCGGGGACGTGACTACTATTACATAAAAATTCAACACGTTGGAACAAGCCTGTTGATTTAACGTCTCTATAACAATGTTGTTAACTTATTACGACAGGACTCTTAAATAACACCACTGTTCTGGCATTTTTCAACAGAACAGAACAGACTTATTGAAATCAAAACACTAACCTAATAAAACAGCCATGTTCATAGGTGTTGAAAGAGACCTGTTTAGCATAGTTATGTCATCATCATCTTCTCAGTAACCTAATTAACAGTGAATTGAATGAGGTTGAGCATGATTTTTCTTTCCAAGCACGTGGCCAGGATGGGAAATCCAGGGGGGGTGACGATGCAAACTATAATCACTGTCAACTTAACTTAAAGTTTGTTCAATCGTAAACTGACATATATCAGTATATAGCAATTTACAGGCGGCATTTTGACGTAACATATCCTACGACGTACATCTATTTCTTGTTGTCTAGTATATAATAAATTACACAGATACCTGCGTGAATGAGTTAGCGAAAATGATTTCTAGAGATATTATATTTTTCATTCTTTTTTATTTATTACTACATGATTCCAACACCTTTCATATTTTAATTTTTTTGAGAACGAATTTCGTGGCTGCTATACCCTCTCCCCCGTGAACTATTAAACCCGACGTTTGTGTTCTCAACTGAAGGTCGCGAAAGCCGACGTAGATAACGTAAACTGAAGGTTTGATAATTCTTCATATTGTCTACAAAAATCGAATCCAATAATTGCTATTTGAAGGTAAAATGCCAGCAACTCCTTGGGCCTCTGGTTGCAGTCAGTTCTGCCTGTCTGGGCTATTGCTACCCAGTACGGGTTAGCCAATGAGATTGTTTTATAGCGTCGAGTATAGTCACAGAATAGATAATCAACCAGAGGTCCAACTCGCCGAAAAATATGCCCCCTTTTTGGTACTGCACACGTCAGAATTGCGTACGGCATTCTAGCCGGTTCCTTCGGCACTTTTTCCCACCTGCGATTTATTTGTCGGTCCAAAGCGCCGGGGGAACTGGCCAGGAGGGCGTGTACAGATGGCGTATGATGGCAAAAAGAAGTAAAGTCATTGGAACCTGCTTTGTTGAAACCTTGTTGGTTTTTCACAAAACTGTTATGAATTGGTTCAAGTGTTATGGTGTGGATTTTCAACGAAAACTGTGGATTCTAACACACTGAACTAAATAGGATATAGCGTTAACGCATCTTTGAACAACTCAGCCCTGGTTGAATATCTATTCTGTGGTCTAGTGTAAGTGTGCGACGGGCTCTTAAGTAAGATAAGTCGACTTGCATAGCTTCTAAACCGCTATGCGTCTGCTGCCTGTGCGTGTTGACTTGGAGCACGTCCAACACGCGAAACGTACATGGGATACGTTTTGAAACACGACCTGTGGAATTTTAATTAATTTTAAGTAAATATGTTCTCGGAATTACGAAACTGAGACCACATTTTTATGTTTGTAACCAGTTAGCCTTTTTGACCTTCTCCTAAGGTAAACATTCTTGTCGATGTTCAAATAAAATTACCCTGACAAATAATTTTAGACCCCAGAACCTATTGCGTGTTTTTTTTAATTTTGAATATTAAGTGTTCTACTTTTTAGATTAGCAACGTTGATAATTTTTTTATGAATGTCGATAATGGCAAATCTTCTGTCCTAAGTGCATCCTCTGTGTAAAAGTTGTCTTCGGGCGCTAAGGCTAGGGAAACTGTTCGCGTTTACCTCGCATCAGCAGCGCATGTTTCAATTCCGTGTAACTATTAGCCGAACTGAGGTCTGAACTCACAACCCCAACCATTATTCAGCGAACTTGGGGTTGGGATTACGGTTAGGGTTAGTGTCCTTTGTGTTAATGATTCAGCGATACATTGGGTCATTACAACGGTCTGCCGCTCTACCAACCATTGAAGGACATCGGGAAAATGTTTTTTTTTTAATTTTTCATGGTCTTAAATGAAAGAGTTCTTAAAACTATTCAAGACTTATTTCACAGATTTATTGTTTCTCTCTTTGTTTTCGACATATTTTACCATAAACCAAAGTAAACGTTGTGACGACCGCAGTCGTCTTTAATTGCCTTCGGATTTGGTAACGTCACAATTATTGGGGAAAGAACAAAGAAACTCGTCCGCCGCCCGCCTACTCGGCAACCGTCCGGCTGTGCAGGAGGATTTTTTAATTGATGGAGAGTTACATTAGTTTAGCTAAAGCTTGAAGGTAGAGTTCCAGTTTTTTTTGACGAGGTTGAAGAATGGCTGTTGAGGGCATAATGGACAAAACTCAAGTAAAAACTTACCAAACCGGCATTTGCTTGTGCAATTATCATTTGGTAATTTGGTGCATCCATAAATAGTCAACATTGTAAAAGATGATCTAAAATATCCAGTCGCAAATCCTTTAAAATAATACGCTTGTCATCAACGTAACAGGAAAAAAAATCGTGGGAAATGCACACTTTAGTAGGAAGTTAAAAATAAATTACTAAACATAGAAAAATCTTCGTTTTGGTGACCCAATATGGCGGCCGATGAAGTCGAGGCCAGTTCTGTTCTCACGGGCCACCATAACGTTAACTGTCGTAAACCACTGATCTAATAGTAGCTACACTGGATAAAGCTTCCTCGCCTGTCGAAAGTGAAGCCAGAACTTCCGGGAACCAAACAGGGAAAAGACAACCCCATTCTTACCAGTTCACAACACTAAAATTGATCAAGAACCAAATAAAAACTCTAACCATTAAATTGATTAAAATACATGGTTACCCAAAAAGAACCTTCCTGGGGTTCGGGTGATGTATTGATTCTTTTGAATTTGGTCTCCGGAAGTTCATTAACTTTGCTTCACTTTCCATAGGTGAGTCTAGCTCTATCCAGTGCACTCTGAGATCAGTGTCATAAACCATTTAAAGTTTAAGATTGTTGAAATAATTTTTCAATACATGAAAGCACTTCAAAACTGTGAAAGCACAAAATAAGCACACGAAGGTCTTGATGTGCGCTATACAATTTTGTCGTTAGGCTAAAGTAACTCTTCACTGAACGATATCATTGGTTGGGACAAATTTATTATATTCACAAGTAGATACGAGATATTCTTCAAGGCAATATTTGGATGGGTGACTGCTGGCCTGGAAATAATCTTGATTAACGAAGTGAGTAAAGGCCAATTGATCTCTCCAGTGCTTTAAATATTTTTTTCTGACGTCACTGTTTATACACGCGCATGACTCATTTCCGCTGCCCTGTGACCAATATGATTCAGGGGGAGCACTGCAGGCATTTTTTAGTGAAAATATAAAGTTAAAGTGGCCTCTTTCACTCGTTGCTCGGTTCACATAATCATTAAACGAATTGCAAACCGCCTCGTCTCGAGACACACAGATGCCACTCATGCGACTATACGAGCCATATGTCCGTGCGTGCTGAAAACGTGAATGGGTTATATCCTATATTCGTATATGTATATTTATATTTATTACCATATATAGCGAAGTGGCACTTCAGTAATATTACTTTGAATTTTCGTACATATTTACCGACTGTGTGTGCTTTTCCTGTAATTGTACTCTTATGTAGTTTAACTGCACGTGGTTACATGATGTCAACGACTTTTTTCGATGAAGCGACACACGTAATAAACCATGGCTGATGCCGAAGTTAGCGAGCATGAAGGGACGAACAATCGGATATTTGTCGTAAACGATTTCAACCGTGATTCTTGCCTTTAATTAAATCATTTATAAATTATTAGACGGGGTTTGAGCAAAATATCAGAATTCGTGGTGGCGATCCGATCAGTTATTTGCCGATGCCAAAGACAGAGACAAATAACGGTGTGCGAGCGAGCCTCCTGAACCTGACGTAGGTTTTCGGTGATTTGTATAAAGCGTAAAAAGTTATTAAATAAATGATGAATTAGTTTTTGTCTCCAGTCACGTTCTTGGGGTCCAGATCATTTTAAATCTAGAATATGTCTATAGTTTGTATTACATCTCTGTATTACATCTCTTGTATTACGCAAAATCTTACAATTACGGCTGAACGATGTGTTGTTTTTGGTCTTTCAGTTCAACTCAAATTAAACGTCATTTTTTA
>JAOBAZ010099331.1:0-11562 GCA_026546875.1 Pteroeides caledonicum | reverse complement strand
TAAATTGATAAAACAGACCTAAAATAAATAAATAAATAAATAAATAAATAAATAAATAAATAAACAAACAAACAAATCAATCAATGAATCAATGCATGAATGAATGAATGAATGAATAAATGAATGAATGAATGGATTAATTAATTAATTAATTAATCAATTTATTAAATCATCAATCAATCAATCAATCAACCAATTAATTAATTCACTTATCAATTTTTAGAAAAGCGGTACAAAAGATGTGGTTATCTATGGTTTTGTTATTTCACAAGTATTTTCTCCCATTAATCAGCTTGACAAATCTCAATTTTTCTTTGAAATAAATGTTTCATTCACGTCTTTCTAAATGTTCGAGGTTCAGTATAAACTGAAATAAACAACAAACCTTATATAAAGAGAATCCAATGCACCTTCCTTTAATGCCTCGTCAGTGTCTACAAAAAAGTAATTGTTCAATTTAGCTTGTGGTAATCATAGCAGTATAAACGTAGTTTTACGCAAGAGGAATTCAAGTATACTTACTGGAGTAGTGTTGAACTTCCATTCTAATATAGTTACATACTTCCAACGTTTGAACTATTCTGGTTGCATAATCCAACGTTACTTGATTTAAACCAAAACTGTTCAACTAAAACAGAAAAAAATAAAATATAATTTTAATTTTTTCATCCTGGACATTGTAGATTTGATAAGAGAAACCAGTTTTTTAAAAACTAGTACCCCCTTATTGGATTACTCCGAAAAACAAAGATATACAACATATATCGAGCGACGGTTATAATTAAAAGTGTCTCAAAACTGCAACCATTAAAATGTTTTCCTAATGCACGTCATTAACACATATTTGTTCTCACCTGTAACAAGCGATCTCCAATTCTTACACCCGCTTCTTCTGCCAAACTTTGTTTATAAAATCCGGTAACATAAATACCAACACAATTTCCACCACCTATTTTGAGACCCAGCCCTTCTCCCGATCTCTTATCAAGGCGAATAACACGTACTCTACAAAAATGTTAAAAAACAACACATGAAAGCAAATCGTAAGGTTCGGAAAAAAATAGTTTCCTGACCTTAACCATCTCTCTCCATGCTGAGAAATGTAATGGCCCAACCAAACACGAGTAAAAACGCACAAGTTGTTCCTGTTGCACCCCACAAACATGGGTGACAACAATGTTGTTACACTTAACAAGTAGGTTTGACATGTTGTAACAATATTGTTCACAACAATATCTATGGTGAGCAAGGCAAACCTTGTTCAAGTAACATATCATACACGAGAAATTGTGTTTCATCCGGATATCCAAACACCGAGACGTTTGGTAAAAACCGAGGTGAAGCCGAGGTTTTACGACAAATGTCGAGGTATTTGGATATCTTGATGAGACACGTTTTTTAATTGCTTGATATGGCATCTCAAACGAATCAGTATTTTAAAAGAAAATCGAGGAGAAAGTTGGCTTAATTTATGGAAGTGTTTCGTCAGGGTATCTAAATAACGATACGGTGCTGATTTCCTTTGTTCTTGGTTCATGAATTCTTAATAAGTTTGAGATGCTTGTTTTCACCAATTGGGAATAATCTGGGCCCGTGTATCAGCACTTTCCAATTAGCAGGGGTCCACTAGTAGTCTGGAGTTCTCAAAGTGTGCTGAGGGAGCGAGAGTTTTCAGTTGTCTTCAGTTCATGACCACTGTTGTTTGCACATTCTTAAAGTTTTAACTATCCTAATGACGTATATAAGCATTCATAGTTTAAATTATGGGGATATTAGGGTTTGGATTGAGCTTTGTACAGGGTTTGGAATAAACTGCTGGAATAATTTCACAAGACGGTTTTTATATAATCCTAAATATCATAAAGTAACTAACACTAACCTTTCTCTGGATACGGGCACTGTAAAAAGAACAGTTTGAGCTGTGTTGGAAACTGGATGTACTTGCTTAACGGAAACAATACTACCATTACTTTGACAAAATGCACCTGAAGGAGACTTGGATTTTCCCAATGAGTTGTTTTCGGTGTTTAATGAATTGACGAGAGATTGACTTCTTTGGAGTGGATCTTTTTTCAAGTATTTTGGTTTACCTAAATACTGTAAACTTCGTACCCGTCGTCCCTTTTTATGAAATATACTGTCATCTGTCGAGGACTCTTCGGCAATAGTCGGCGGAACTCCGGTTTCCACCGAAAAGACATCGGATGTTTTTCGTTCCGATTTAAAGTAGGCATCGGACTCCGACTGTGTGCGAGAGCAAACTGACGCGGAGTCAATGCTCGAGATGTACGATGGGATTGAACTAATGCTCGAGGCGCCAAGCGATTGGTTGCTTTCGATAGAAATTACCGAATCACGGTTGAAACATCTGTCACGTGATCGAATGTTAAAACTTCTCGCGTTGTATTGACAAGAGCACTGCAAAGAAAAGTACAAATATGAGTCGTCTTACATTAGTTGATAGTATAAATTATGAGTGAAGTAAAACTAACTTTTCAACATGAAAACAGAGTGATGTTATTTCCGATCTAATTCCGGGACGGATTTTCATATTTTTGTGCCGGGGGTCTCTGGGAAAGTCTCTGGGAAAGGTACTACGGTAAATTTTGTAACCTCACAATATCAACCCGAAAAAAGGGTGGTCACCATGTGCCTAAAATTAAGTGAGGGATGAAACAATTTAGGCGAATAAGTTAGTAATATATATGGAGGGGAAGGAAAATAATTTGGGGGTAGGTGTGCACCCACCCTCTCAGAAAATAATTTGAGGGTAGGTGTGCACCCACTCTCTCAGAAAAAAATTTGGGGGTAGGTGTGCACCCACTCTCTCAGAAAATAATTTGAGGGTAGGTGTGCACCCACTCTCTCAGAAAATCTAATTTTAAATAACTATTTTGTCGCTTTATTGTTCAATTTGACATTGAACAATAAAGTGACAAAAAAGTGCTTTGTGTGTAAATTGAAAGTCAAGCAGTGCATAAAACTGTGGATGGTAATAAAATTATGTTGCTGCAGAAATTCTAGTATAACAATGGTGAATAATCCTTGCTTATAGTTTTTTCAAAAATTGACGACCATTGAAAAAATATCTACGATTCGTATCCTGACGTATGAAAAACAGTGCCATGCTATCTTTCTCAACTCAACAACCAATAGCGGATCTAAAATCTGATCCTTTTTCTCTGCTCACTCAATCACATACGCGAGGATACAAATCGCACACAACTAATCGTATCGTGTAAATAGGCCTTAATGTGATATTTTAGTGTATTTAGGGGTTGATGTAGACAAAAACAACGATGGATAATCCTAAAATGCAACTTATTTTAAACTTATATAAATTAAACATTTCCAATCCTTAATATCTCTAAAATACAAAATAATTCGGGTAGCGTCCCTTCCAGACACTGCTTCATAAAACTAAAAATAGATAAATACTACACTAACTTTTGGGACAGGTGAAAGTTTTCTCGACACTTGTACTGTCATCTTGTCGCCACGTTTTGAGTACTTGTCCAAAGCATGCGACATGATTTTCGTCAGATTTTTACCATTGATCTGAAAAATAAATTCATTGAATACTAAACCAAAATTTTCACAATCGAATATTAACCTTAAGTATTTATTCAAGCAGTTGCCTGCTTTTTTATAATTTTTCCCAACTTCCCGCGTGCTCTCCCAACTTTTTGCGTGCTTTCCCAACTTTCTACGTGCTCTCCCAACTTTTGATTTTGTGTGCTCTGCCAACTTCCTGCGAGCTCTCCCAACTTTTTACGTGCTCTCCCAACTTTCTACGTGCTCTCCCAACTTTTGATTTTGCGTGCTCTGCCAACTTCCCGCGTGCTCTCCCAACTTTCTGCGTGCTTTCTCAACTTTCTACGTGCTCTCCCAACCTCCCGCGTGCTCTCTCAACTTTCTGCGTGCTCTCCCAACTTTCTACGTGCTCTCCCAACTTTTGATTTGGCGTGCTCTCCCAACTTCCAGAGTGCTCTCCCAACTTTTGATTTTGCGTGCTCTCCCAACTTTCCGCGTGCTATCCAAACTTTCCGCGTGCTATCCAAACCTTTCGTACCGTGTTGACGTAATCTCCAATTTCTACGTTTCCTGACGTCTTTGCCTGGCCATCCTGGCTGAGATTGCGAATGTATACACCCCAATGTATACCGCAGCCTGCAAAGAGTACCGGTAGTTACAATCACAAATGAAATCAAAAAAATAATATCAATTAAAGGGAAATAAAAGAACATATAAAAGTATTTAATAACTTCACTTTCTCATATCTCTCTTTGTTTTCAAAAAATTTTACTGCAACGTTTGCTCGCCTCGAAAAAATTAGCCCAGAATTTGTAACGTCACAACCTTGGCAAAGAGTTTAAAAGCATTCCCACTCTAGAGTCTGCTAGTCGAAGAGCAGATTATATGTAAGGAGATTTCAAATAAAATTGTTTGGTATGTATTACTATTATCTTGTCTTATATAATAAAACAAATAGAAAAACTCTTCTTGTGGCTTTATGGTGTAGTAATGCACTTGGAGAATACGAATACGCTTCTCTCGCACCCTCCGAACATTTTCTGCAAGTATTATCACACCATCAACGTACGCGACTCCTTTTATATTAATTTTATATAAATTTTTAGTTACCCAATTTGGATTTCTTAGGAATAGGAATCTCTTCTTCAAAAGTGAGTTCAAATGGTGTTATATAACGTCGAATTGTCTAAAATGATAATGTAATAAATCAATTTATTGTAATATTGTTTATGATATAACAGAAAATCAAATATTAACGGTTGGGCTGGGAACGATGGTGGTTATTACGGATACTAATATCAGATTATTTTCGTGGTAACAACCTTGCAATATATTCCCGTCCTATTACACGGAGTTCATCGCAAATAGACTTTAGTTAAAAGCAACTGTGACGTAATATAACACAATTACAATACAACTATTACAAAATAACTAATTTTACATTCATTTTTACAATTTTACATGTACTAGTTAAAATACGAGCGGGAGATCTATATGGGTATTTAAAATGGCGAGAGGGTAAAATGAGCATTGTAAATCCCATACAGATGTGCCGCGAGTATTTTAACGTGCTTGTGAAATGAACCAATAGGTGATGATTGTGGGATATGAATATTGATCAGGAGCATTTTTAAAAAGTTAATAAGAGCATGTTAATTAAGATATATCTGTATCTAAGTTAAGAATACTAATTATCAGATTGTTACACTGTATGGGGTTTACAAAGATGTCATAAATATGGAGCAATTATTTGGTAGGTAGCTCATTAACTATTCATGAATTTCACAGTAAAATATCAACTTACCAAATTTAAATCAGCTTGACTATCATTGATTAATTGCCTCACTTTGTCCACGTGACCATCAACTATCAACTGTTGATTAACGGCGATTACATCATCGTATTTCCTAATAACGGATTAAAACATTAATTTCACTCAACTTGATCTTATTTTATTAACTAAAAATTGACGTGACTTGTTTGTCTCTGCTATCATAACATATTCCACGTAACCCCACTTGACGAGTTTATCTCTACTGTCACAACATATCCCACGTAACCCCACTTGACGTGTTTATCTCTACTGTCAAACATATTCCACGTGTTTCTCTACTGTCACAACATATGCCACGTAACCCCACTTGACGTGTTTATTTCTACTGTCATAACATATCCCACGTAATCCCACTTGACGTGTTTATCTCTACTGGCATAACATATCCCACGTAACCCCATTTAACTTGGTTTTCTCTGCTGCCATAATATATCCCACGTAATCCCACTTGACTTCTTTATCTCTACCGCCATAACATATCCCATATAACCCCACTTGACTTGTTTATCTCCACTGTCTTAATATATCCCACGTAATCAGAATAAAGAAACTTATCTCATCTAATCGGAGTCATAGCAACTGGTCATGCTATGGTAAATTATTGTTATTCACATATTTTCAAAAGAATGGATTTCTCAAGGTAGGAATTTTTGGTTTGATTTAAAATGTCCATAACACGACCAGTTGTAATGGTTGCCAACCCCACAGATCCCATCTTAGTCATGCTATCCTCTAACCTAACGTTGTGATGTTTCGTTAAAAACTCCTCAGCATTTGTTACTACCACTCTCACGTGACCTGCAATGACGACAGCTCCCAATGTGATGCTGCTCGGACTCATTGCTGTCTTCGGCACACAAACGTTGATTTCATCATAACCTAGCGCCTTTTGAAGAAAAACAAGAGAAAATATTAACATTAAAGCAAAAATTAAAAAATATATTAATTTAAGATCGCAATTCACACTTTTTTATTATCTGTATAAATGCCAGGTCGACCGCAATCAAAGCTAGAACTAGGCCACTTATCTTACTGATTTGCTTTTTTACTTTTGATTCGTTCCAATTTTATTTCGCGATTTTCGCCAATGAAAAAAAATTCGTGAAATTAAAGTCACGCATGTAAAAACTCAAAGATTTACACACGCAATAATAAATACCCTAGTCAAATATTTAAAATTGTTAAAAGATTAATCTCAGTAAAACATGGCGGACTACCTCAAAGTATACTTTTTGTTGTGAGCTCGGTCTGTCTCAGAACCGCGGTTTTACTTTCTAAACTAATACATAAGACACAAACATTCGGACACAAACGTGGCCGAATCTGATGCCAATTAATATGACTGCTCTGTTTCTAGCTTTAGTTAAACAGTGATACAAAATAAATTCAACTAAACCATAAATCAAATCACAAAACTTCGCTCTACGGATGCAAAAAATGAGCGTTGTTGCTAAGATGGCAATTGTCAACCGACTTAACCCCCACACATGTTCCTGTTTGTCCCACGGTACACCACCCTGAAATCATTCAGTAAGCCCAGTCCACCTCGAATCATTACCGGCTACATAAAAAATTAAACCTTTTGCCCAGAACGCCATCCACATTCCGTAGAATCCCGAAAGTACCCCCTTCTTGAAAATACCACCCTGTGCTGAAAGTATCGCCATGGTAATACTAGAAAATATTTACCCGATTTGCTGGTGCATCCGAACAAAATTGACATTCTGTTCCATTGTGCTGTGAAAGAGTTGACATATCGCTCCCAGTCCCCTCAACCTGGTTCAATCTCCTCACCAACCGATCCCTCTCTTCTCTGATGCGATCTAACTGTGCAAGTGTAGACAAGTTTCTCTGAATGGCCTCATCACGTGACTGTACAATTCCCGGAATATCTCGCTGTAATTTCTTCTTTTCCTTCACAGAATGTTTCCATTGTTTCACTATATGATCATTATTAAGCTTGCCACGTTCGAGTAAGGTCTGCGCTTTCTCCAACGAACTTTCCAGCTCGGAGCACTTCATCCGGGTCTCCTTCAGTTCACTATTGACTCGCCTCAGTTCCTGCGCAATATTAAAATTGGCTTTAAGGACAACCTCGTGTTCGTTCACACAATCTTTTGTCTCTTTCTTTGACGTTGATAATTCTTTTTCGATCTTGACAATTTGTTGGCGAAGTTTTTCAGACGTTTCGTCTTTTTCTTCAATTTTCTCTTGTTGGTCAGCAATAACATTCTTTAACCGATTTATAGTCTTGTTGTCCCGTTCTTTTGCCTACAAAAAACATGAAAACAACAAAAGACTAATTCATACTGTCCAGTTAAAAAATATGCCTAACGCTTGTTATAAGAGATACCATTCTAAGAAGCTGACAAGGTTTCTGCCGGGTAAAAAAACTGCTTTGTATTTTCACACAATTGAAGTTTAATCGTTATAGAGTTTAGGTTAGAACAACTTGTGTATTGTGTTGTGGTTTGAAATACTTTGAATATAGCGAATCTCAACGAAACGATTATGTCGAGGCTTTTATTTCTCTGTGACTTGCTTTGAAGTACTTGCCTTGGATTCATAGTATTATCATAATGAAAAAGAACTTAACACAACAAGATAACACCAAGTTTTAAAACAGGTTCAAGAGTTACACTTCATTAAGTATTACACTTCATCAAGTATAATGCATCAACGCTCTCGTCTCGTACAAGGTGAAGGACGTCTTCCTTTTAAATAAATCAATAAATTCATTAAACGTGAGAGTTTCTAGAAACTCTTCGTGACTGGTTAAACGTATGAATTTCTCAGGAAAATTCTGTTAATATTTGATATAGGTCAATGGTTGTTCCGAGAACATTATAGATAGTGATCTAACGAATCGATGTTAACATTTGATTTATAACATTCACATGAGAAAAACACGAAACGAAAATGCATGTACTGTACATAGCAATATGTAAGAATTTGTTTTTATGTGAAACCATGGTTTGACATAAAAAGCAAATTCTTACGTTTTTAGTTTGAGTATTATTTTTCTCTCTTGCAAGAGATTAATTTAATACTCAACCTATTAAAGATTCTTCAATAATTTTCATAGCTCCAGGGAGTAATAGGTTACCAGTATTTTAGTTTGGGTAATTAACAGAGGGGTTTTTTAATTGCCAAGAAAAATCACTGGTCAAGGCTTTAAGTGCCTATGAAACGAAACTTTTGTTATCTTGTCCTATTAATGGTTTTTTCTTTGAAAGGATTCATGAAATGATTGAGTAACAGATATTAGGTTTTGGTATAAAATAGCCGTGACGTCATTGGTTGGATACACCAAATTTACATATTAGAAAAAATCGTACATCTCTAAGATTAGCAAATGAAATCACTCCAAACTTTACATGCGAATACACGCAAGTAAATGTAATATAGCATTGTAAAATTGTTAATGTTGGCTTGATGAACTGTAAGATTCCAGAGTTCATAATTTGTAAAACACAATTGTTTATTTTCTCTTCAGTGGCAGGTATCTTCAAATTCGTAACTATAATACTTGAAAAAATATACGGTGACATGATTAATCTGTTCAAACAATACCATCCGAAAGGGGTTATTACGAAAGAAAGAGTCAGGACAACTCTGCATGTCTTGGAAATCATGAAGTCGAAATCCAATGGTTTATCACAAAAGCCATGTAAGTTCCACAGTGCTGCGACATTTTAGTTGCGTGTATCCACATGTGACTTTTAAAGTGATTTCATTTATTCATCCAAAAGATGTACGCGATTTCCGATATGTAAATTTGCTGTATACAACTAGTGACGTCACGGTTAGTTTCTTTGGATAACTAATAGCTCGACAACGAGACGAGATATGAAAGACTATCATTTAGTACCTTATCATTTTACCAGTTCTTTCAAATGAAACTGTAATCAGAATAGCGAAATCATATCATAATAGAATAGCAACTTCATTTCATAGGCACTTTTTACACCTTACCGGGCATGACAAGTCTTATATAGCTTAGCTAACGTTAGAGTAAGACGACATTTCTTGTTAAACAAAACCTCTCGGCTGGGAACTAGTGTAAACCATAACCTTATAAGGAGCTAGTTGTTGAGTATAATTGCTTAATAATTTCAGTAAAGGACACACTAGGTGCTAAAGACAACAACAACAGCGGGGTCTATTCTCTTTTTGTTCAAAAAACAAGGCCAGAAATATGACAAATGAACTTTTGAATAGTATTCTAAAAACCCCAAAAGTTGGCTTGGTCCAATATAATTTCCGAGAGCCAATTTCTCTCAAAATGATAATTCTCAGGAAAACTTCACAAAAACTTTACGCACTTCTTCCTTTTGTAATAGTAAACATGCATTGGTTTAAGATTTTCTTCCTTTGGTTCCTATTTATACTTATTATAAGCTTCGTGATATAAGGATGGGATACGAACGATTGTGAATGCAGTATTACTTCATTATACACATTAAAGCTTTTAGCGTAATCTTTCCTCACCACTTTACTATAAATCATGCAAACAATAATACAATACAGGGGTCCAAAGTTGACAAATTACCATCAATCAACGAAGTGGTTGTTCCTCGATCATCCTAAGATAACATACAATATGTTGTAAAATTCGTACTCGTTTATTGTATACATCATTTTCAATTGTCCGCAGTTCATTTACGTTTTAGTTTATAACCACGGAGGACTACACAAATATTTTATTAAACCCACTGTTAAAAACATCAGCATAAAATTAAATTAATGTATTCGATCAGCTGCCTTCTAACAATGGCTGCTGATGTTTTGAGTGAGGCAGGTAAACTGGATAACATCGGACAGAGGATAACATTTTATACATTTTATCATCACTCCTTCTATTTCATATTTCACAGTTCTCCGCAACATTTTTTTTTTAATAAACAATACCTCATTTTGTTGTATCATTAAAGTATCCAACTGATCCAACGTTGTTTCCCATTTACTAGCCGCTTTTTCCCATTCTTCCAACGCTCGATCTCGTTCCAGCAATATTTTGTCTCTCTCACGAACAACGCTCTTCAACTGGCGAGCCAACAGTTCTTTCTCAGCCAGTGTCTTGGTTAATTTCCGTTCATTTTCGCTTAAGAAGGTTTGCGTCCCACCTTGTCCTGATTCGGTCATTTTATTTAACTGAAGAACGTAGCGACGTAAAGTGATCGCCTCGACTAAAGCGCTCACTCTGGTCAATAATAGTTTCTCGCACTCCTTACAAGGCCTCGTATGATGTTCGCCAGGATCGTTCTCACCATCTGAACAAGCTCTATTGTTAATATCAGAGGAAATATCAGACCGTTTACTTGTACCGTTTATAACTAACTCACTATCCTCAGAGTCAGTATTGCACGATGACAAATGCTCACTAGCCTTTAATTCCTTTCTATAAACACTTCGTAACTGCGACCTTAGTAACTCAACTTCAGTTTGATACTCATCTATTTTATCATTGGATGTCTCGAGTTCCGTTTTAAGTCGTTTACATTGTTCAAAAGCGTCGTTTCTTTCTTCGAGTAATTGACTTCCAGCTTCGATACTAGCCGAACTTTTCTCGTTGTTACTTTTTTTAACTTTCGGAATAGTCATGCTGTTGGATCTTCGCTTCATTAAAAAAGACGATGGACGAAGAAAACGCTTTTTCTTTTCCATTATTCGTGAGTGATCATAGGCAGTATAGGATGAACGCCTTTGATGACAACCATTCGAGTGTTCTGTTAAAAGGGAATATCAAAGAGCGAGAGATTAACACAGTAATAAACACTCAGCAGCAAGCACACCTCTAAACACGACATGATTCAAGCATAGAGGACGGGTGGTCTTTTAAAACAATTGTATATAAACAGAGAAAAGTCAAACTCTTCAAATGATAAGGAATATTTATCAGTCGTGACATTTATGCAAGTTTGGATATTGCATCTGTGCTAACATATTAACATTTGACAGGTGAGAGCAAGAACATCAGTTATAACTGTTTCACAAGTACCTGTAGAGTAAATGAAATCAAACAAAAACGCATTTGGTCCCCCTGAATTATTTTCAGTTAAACAGTAACTTTACATACTGTATAAAGCTACGAGGAAATAAAATTACGTAAATATGAACTATTGCAGACTGAAAGATCGTGTAATGTTTGCATATACATTACTGCTCGGAGTTTCATCTTCATCTTCTTTAGT